>VDFB02055079.1:0-14401 GCA_007258455.2 Sequoia sempervirens
AAGTTTTGGATCAGCAAGAAGAAGATGAGGTTCTTGAAACCTCTACCATTCTAAGTGAGATAACTCCTCACATTGAAGCTCCAATTCCAGATTCAGCCATATCTCCTGTGTCCCCTATCGACAGTGATGTTGATTCCTTCTCCACAGTATTTGTTCCTTCTATCCCACCTCAAGAGGCTAGTCATCAGTCATTATCAATAATGAATACACCCATGAGAAGCTTACCCAATAACTCGGAGAATATTTTTGATGCAAATCCAATTTTTCCAACCATGTCAGAAATAACTCTCCCAGAGATAGATACATCTATAGCGAGTTTTGATTGTTTCATGGCTGATTCTAGTTGTAATTTGTCTTCTGAACAAAATATAGTTGCTGTACAAACTGAGGCACCATCTAGAATTTCAGTTGTAACACAAATTGAGACTGCTGTTGCCATTTCAGATGTGACAACCTTGGATCTTCCTCCATGGTTGAATTCAATTGCTCCCAAAAGAAAGAAACAAGCAGTGTCTCCTGATGTTTTTGATTTCCAAAAATTGAAGAAATCAAAACCAATGGTTGCAAAGAAGGCAAAAACAGTCTTGCAAGTGTTTGTTGACAGCAATAAAATGAAATATGTTGAGATTGCAGAACCTCTTGTTGATAAACCACATGAAGAGATGCAGGTATCTGATTACAGATTCACTAGGGTGGAATTGGGCAAGCAGACTCATGCTAATATGATGCAAGATGCTCAGAGTTCAGTTACGATTTTGGCACAAAGCTATAATGAACTTTTAGCCAAAAAAGAAAAGCTCAAAGAGGATAATGATCAGCTAGTTTCAGTTATTCAAAGGATTACTGGATCATCAAAAGCAATTGATTTACTATCTTCAGTCCCTCATAATCAATCAGTCAGACAATTAGAGAAAATTGCACAGAAAGCCAAAGCAGTTGATTCATGGATAACTCAACTGATTGATCAAAGCATTCCAATGATTGAAAAGACGTTGCAAGTTCTAAACAATGTCAGAATAGCAAAGATAAAATTAAATCAAACTTTGGAAGCTTTCAAGCAAAGTTTGGAATCGCTTGAAAAGGATTTAAAAATCTGGCATGAGATAGATCAAGTCAAGTTACAAATTCTATGCAACAACTCAATCCTACCAAACAGAGAGAAATACATAGAATTTGAAGAACTTATGACAAATAAGTCATTAGTTATTCAAGATCTTATCAAAGATATCCAGGCCACATTAGAAATGAATGATGAAGTTCAGCAGGATATTCTTTCAAGTTTTGAGAAAATCCCTTGCACAGTTTTAAATCATGAAGGTGAATTACTTGCAGCTGATTTAGTTACTACAGAAATGACAGCAAATCTTCGTCAACAATTGGAATCAGAGCAGTTTACCATGGATTCAATTCATAAATTTGTTAATCATCAGATAATCCTTGATAAAATGCAAACTTCTTATGAAGAACATAGACTTGCGACAATCAGATATTTTGATGTAATCTTGAAGACTGTTGCAGTAGCCAAGAACACACTGGGCCCCGATGCAAATGAATTGCAGATGATCATCAGCAAATTCTTGTCTTTCAAAGATAGGAATGAGACAAATTAAAATATTAGGTTGTTTTATGTATTTTTACTTTCGACAAAGTATATGTAAAAACAAGTTTTGCAATTGCAAGAATTCTTTTCTTGCAGTTTTGAAAAATGTAATTACATGTAATTTCTTACAAAACAAATCACAATTTGGATTGTAATTTTGAATAAGTCAATTGCAATTAGTTATCGGTTGAGAGATTTTCTCAAGTTTGTTGAGATCCTCCCACCTTTTCTCAGGACACAGTTGGCGTGGTTTTGTGGCCGCGCAAAGCAATGAGAACAAAATAGTTTGGGGGCTACTCTGTTCTCTCTCTTGATCCAAGTATTCATGGCTAAGATTGCAAGAAGTTGATGGATTCAACTCCAAAGGTTCTTTTAGTGCCGAATAGGCTCAGTTTGGCTCGATGTGATTTCTTTGGTATTTCAAAGGGACTCCGCAGATTGTTATTGTTGGAGAATTCAAATGCTCGAAAGATTTGTCTATAGTAGCGGGTTTCCTATTCTAACCGGAAGAATCTTGAATTGAAGAAAGGGGAATTAGCGGGGGCTTAAGAGAGTCCTAAATCTATTATTCTAAAGAGGCATGAGATATGGGGCTCAACTTCAACAAACTTCTAACCGGACTTCGCTTTGCCTCGCATCGGACAGCTTCCATGAAGTCGGTGCAATCTTCAAGGGACATGACTAAAGATGTTCAAACCACCACTTGACATAAAGATACCATCACAACGACGCATACCATTATTCAAACTGTGATTGAAGTTAAGTACATGATATTCCAGTTGACCACACAAGGCGCATTCACCATCAGCAAATACACTAGTGGTATGGATAGGCGAAGTTGCTTAGATCAAACACCACATTCCACAGTTAACATCTACTTGCATGGAATGAAAACTATACTAAGAACTATTTTATGCTACCATTTGAATCAGAAGGACGAAGAAACCTTGCTTCTTCTCACAACAAGAGCCAAATTCACCATCAATGAAAAACTCTTTTATTGAGAGAGTGTTCACAACAATTTTCTTACAAAGTTTTCAAGGGAAAGCTTTTCCCTCTTCTTCAAACTACACTATCAATCTATACTAAGTTACTCTAAGCTATCACCTAGTTGTCTCTCTATTCCGACTTCTACTCTAATTCTACTGTCTACTGAGATACAAATGAGGGGGACTCCCCCTTTTATAGTTGGCCAAGTCCAACGGACGGCTCAGATTAGAATCGGCTAGATGGCCCAGATTGTGCCACCTCAGCCCTAGACAAGATTTGCCCTAAAAACTGCCACAAAGGAGAGTGGGGTAATAAATGAGCCATTAATATCCACCATCCTTCTAGAAGATTTTGTTTGTAGACGCGTTCACACTGTTCTCGATCCTTTTCTTGACGTCATTCTTCAACTTTGCTCGAGCTTCCATCATCTTGGATTACTTTCTTCATCACCTTAAGTCACCACCGCCTGGCCTCGACGTTCATCCTGCAAAACAAGCAAGGAAAAGAGTATTAGAACACCTCATAATATAATCTTAACTTACTTACCTGATTTTCACGTTCTAACCTCCAAGCGTTCATCGCCTCTACTAGCCAACTTCTGCTTTTTTTTCATGATTCTTCATGCCTTAGCCAAATTTTGTAACCCATCTTGCATTCTGGCTGGCATACTTCACTCTGATATTTCATCTAACTCAGGCTCGAGAAAAATCCTTTCATCAGGAATTCGATCAAAAATCATCTAGACGATCATTTTCAGGTTCATCTACCAAGGCGAATTTTTATCTTCATCATTTATTCCTTGCCTTAGAAAAATTTTCAAATTTCCCTTAGGAAATTCATCAACCTGGTGCCCATCAAAAATCCTCATCCTGAAGGCCACAACGAAGCATGGAAGACTTTAAAATCAACTCCTCATCGATAATCTTCGATACCCAGAAGAAAATTTTCTCTAGAACGTTTCGAATCCATGGGTACCCAACGAACGGGTTCATTTAATTTTCTTGAATTTCGAACCTTAGAAAATATTCTTTCATTAAATTTATTCTCGTTCTTCGATCTTGAAGTATTTCTCTGCTCTGACTTGGAAAAATTTTATCGACCCTGTGAAGCTGGCAGTCACTGACTTCACCTCTGGCAACTCTGCTCATGTTTCAGGAAAATTCCATCACCTCTCCAGACTTAGGCATTTTTCTAAGGGAGAAAATATTTGTGCCTTAGAAATTTTTTTTTGAATCACTTAGCATTTCGAAAAATTTTCCCTTAGAAAATTTTATTCATTCCTCAATTACTCTGCCTGTGGTGGGGAAATTTTTATTTTGCTTCATTTGGAAAATTTTCCTTGAAGGCACATACCACGTCCAGCATGTCTTGTTCATATTTGTATTTTACTTCACACTCCCATGAAGGATGGGCGCATTTGCCTTGTCATAGAGATCATTCTTAACGCCTTAGTATATTTTAATCTCCCCTTGGGCGCATTTTATACTTGAAGAAGACGTTTTAACTTTCAATGCCTAATATATTTTATTCACCACCTCATAAGCCTAGGCGCACTTCACACTTGAAGAGGATATTTAAAAGTCCAACGCCTTAGCATACTTATCAACCTTACTTCAAGCTTCATGTATTTTGGGCACATTTAGCACCTTGAGGAAGATATTTCACTTCCACGCCCAACACATTTAACTCCTCCTTGGGCGCATTTCACACTTGCAAGAGGTTAACCACGCCAAGTTCACTTCACCTTTACCTTGTTTACCACGTTTTACCCCACACTTACTTTTGTCTTGGCGCATTCAAAGGGGAGAGAGAAAGTCAAAGCTTAGAATATTTTCTACATGCACCACGCCTTGATTTCCTTTTATCTTGCATGGGCGCATTTGAGCATAGGAGGAGGATGACTCTTCAACTTCTTTATTTTTGTCTTGACATGGCCCCACTTGGGCGCATATAGCATGTAGAGGAGAATAACAAATTTCCAATGGCCAACCTTGACTTGTTGACTTCTAAACATGGGCGCAAATAACATGGTGAGGTGGATGAGATTCTAACGCCCTTGACTTCTTCTTTAAATCTTTGACCCTCTCCTTGCATGGGCGTAAATGACACATAGAGGAGGATATTTATACTTAGAAATTTTCTTTGAAGTCATCCACCTTGGGGGCGCATTTAGCTATGTGTGGTGCATAAAACTCTTTGACTCCTTTGACTTGCTTGTCTTTTGGGCGCATTTCACCCCTTGAAGAGGATGGGCGCATTTGGAGGGGTGAGGAGGACGAGTTTAATACTTAGAAAATTTTCCAGCTTTCCTCCTTCAAGGTGGGCGCATTTTGCTAGTGGAGGAGGATGAAACTTGTTGACTGCTTTGACCCTTTTGCTTGTTGGGCGCATTTTGCTATGTGTGAGGGATAAAACACTTGCCTTAGAATTTTTTACCAACTTGGGCGCATTTTGAGGTGGCAAGAGGATGAACTCAGACTTAGGAAAATTTTCCCTCGTTTTCGCCAGCTTGCATGCCCTGCTATTTATAGTAAGCCCTCTGATTTTGCATCTCTGAAGCTCAAAATGATTTGAAATTTTGCACACTGCATCCTCATAACCTTGTTGTTCTGTCGACACTGCCATTTTTAGCTGACCCTGCTATTTTTAGCCCATTTCTGAAGATGATTTACTATAAATAGCAAATGCTTGCTTCTGATAGCTCCACTGCTCCGATTAACTTGAAATTTGAATGGCGTGTTCCTCACCACGTGACCTTCACTATGGCGGCGTCGGTAGCATACTGACTTGCTATTTTAGCCCGGTTCAAAATGACTTACTATAAATAGTAAGTGCTCCGTTTGACTTGAAATTTTGCAATTATGAATGGCGAAGGATCTTTGTCCGGTGGTTTACACGGTTTGAAAATTGACTTTTGCCCTTCTTTTCAGGCTTGAAGTTGGAAACCTAATTAAACTCTGTATCATTATCAAAGATCTCTGTTTGCTCTTGTTTCTATAGCCTTTGCGATAGGCTTGTGATTACGAGCTGGCAGGGGCGAGTGGCCTTTTGCCAAAATAGTAAGTTCCTTCTTGAGTGGTTATCTGTTTGCATGTCACACCATCCGAAGCTCGAAAAACCATCGAAGGGATTTATCCAGAGCATGCAAAAGAAACCGACATACAAACCTAAAATAGCCTCGGAAGAGTGGTCACGAAAGTTGTCGTCAAGCATGTTATACCATTCTGCCGAAGGTCTCGAAACCGAAGGAATAATGCCAACATTACCGCAAAGAAAAACTGCGCATCACGAACCACGAAATTTGTCGAGGTACGAATTTCGCGCTAAAATAAGAAGTCGATGCGTTTTCATCAAATTTTACCGCGTGAAATCCAGCCTGATGCGAGATCGCGAGTGTATTTAACCAGTTTCAAAAATGCTGACGGATTGCCCCTGAATTGCACACTTACTAAAAATAGTAAGTACCCGGAATTTGATGAAGATCTGCTGAGAACCTGCTGGAAGCATACTATCAACAACGTTAGTCTCAAATTTCAAGTTATTCACCTTACTCGACCTCAAACTGACCAGGAAGACGAAACCCTAATTTTCAGACTTGACCAAATTTCACGTTTAAGCTCGATGACGGGCACAACCCAGAAAGGTAGACAGAACGAGAGAGAGACAACAGCAAAAACAAACCAACATCAACCCAAAAGCAAAGCCAAAATTAGGGGGTCCCCATTTGCAATGGGGCGATGTGTGAAAAAGGTCACAACAGGTCCCCATTTGCAATGGGGCGATGTGTGAAAAACGTCACAACAAGACCTCCCTCCTATAAATACTTGAGGGTTCTATTGTAATCTTTTATCTTTTTAGCAAGCAAGAAAATTCTGCAGAATTTTGTACTCATAAAGTCTTTGAGCTTTATAGTTGATAATTGTGAATTCTCAAGTAATATCAAGAAGCTGGAATTTCAGACTTTGAGCTGAATTCTCATTTTGCATCCTTCATGTTCTTATGTCATTTTGGAGCATTATTTTGTGACTACTTGAGAATTGTGGAATATTGCTGAAGAGAGATTCAATTCAAATATCTGCAGTCTTTGTGCTGTAAATATGAAGATTGAATTTGTAGTTAGTATTAGAAATTGAGAACAATTGCAAGTCTTTGTGCTCGTATTAATTCTCATTTAGAATAGTTAATAGATACTTCGTAGTTACAGACTTTGAGCTGTTTTATGTTGTATATTTTCATAAAGTAATCATTCTGAAAAGGGTAGATAGGATCTCATTCCTCAAGACTTTGCGCTTATTGGTTGTTTTCCCGTCCCGGAGGAAGTAACGGAAGTCTTTGTGCTTTCAGGAAACTTTATTTTCTCTTTCTTGATTTCACTGCATAGCTGCTGTAATAAGTTTTATCAACATATACTGTTTCTTTTATGTGAAGAGAGAAGAACATAATCTTTCCTGAAATAAGAGAAACGATTGCTGTCCTACCCATTTAGTTTTGTTTAGTTAAAGGGGGAGCCTTCCCTTAATTAGGAGAGTTTAATCTCACGTGCTGTGGTTGAAACCACAATTTTGTATACTTTCACAAGAATACAAAATTTCCAACCAACAATACGTATGATTGGCAGATGGATATACCCATACGTACGTGTCAACATGGTATACATACACATATGTGTACACTGCGTACAAGGATATACATATATATACATACCCATGTTACCTATTGCCTGTGAATAATGATAATATTATTATTATATTTCCTTGGAATTTACATATACACATATTTGCACAAATATGTAGGTATGTATATTGAAAATATGATGATTGGATCACAATATACATATTTAACAATGAATACGTATTCGTGTAAATATTTATATATGTAAATGAATATATATTTACATTATAGTTTTACTTGAGTATATATATAAGTAAATATAATATTTAAATATATATATACACATATATTGTAGTAAATAATTCTATAAAAAAAATATATAAATATATATATGAATTTTATATTACCTTGAGTAAATTGGGAAATCGATTTTTACTTTGCATAGTAAAGTCTTTATTAGAGAATTTATTATTAACTATGGAAACAATCGAATGAATCAATAAAGGAGTAGTGAACCTTGGCTAATGAAAACGATATAATCATTTCTAAATGAAATGCTTTATCACCTAAAAACATTTCGAATGGAAATATTGAGTCACCATTTTAAATCGCATCTTTGATAAATGAAATACAATTATAAATATTTCATTTGTGACTTTAATAAAACATTTGAAAAAAACCAAAAATATTTGCTGAAAGCTCTTCCCGTAAAATGAAGAAAAGCTTCAAACACAGGAAAAAATGGAGGAAAGTTTCAAACGCTGGAGAAGAGGAAACGCCAGTCAAATGGAATGTGTTGTTGCAAGCCTAAACTTGACAAATTCGAAGCAGACATGAGTCATTCTCTATTATGCGCCAAAGAGGGACATTTTTCCTATAAGTGGAAATTTTGAGTTTTGAGTTGAATAAGTCTGGTAATGCTGGCTCCAAGAGGGTCGAATCACTCCTTTTTATGATGATATAGGTGAAATATTCCGAGCCAAATTTTTTCATTTTTTCAAATTACAAATTACAACCAATGCACCCGTTAAGGTTAGCAGCTAAACCAAAACGTGGTTGAAGCAACTCTAACCAGAATGTACACCAGGATCCCGATGTGGGCAAGGTGTGAGCATTGGTCAGAGGATCTTAATCAAAATGCTTATGCAAGAACTCTAACCAAGAATGGCGCCGATGATGGCGAGCATATGGTCAGAGGGTCTTCTATGCTAAGTACTGAAAGGGAACTTGACACCAAGTATGTGCTACCCAATCCAGTATGGAGTTGAGGCGACCATATGGCGGAGTATTACAAATTACAATGCTTGAAAGAAAGAACTGAATTGCTGAAAGTACTCAACACCCAGAATGTGCTTTCTAACCCAGAGTGGGAAAGTAGCTACCATAGGGCGGAGGTAAATTAAATACAATAGCAAATGCTGAAAGTAAAGATGAGCATTACAATTTGATAAGCAATATTATAACTGATGTCAGTACTACTACCAGCTTACAAAATGTTAGACAAAGCCTTGCTATCAATACAATCGAGAATAATAGAACTGCAACAATATTAATAGAATTCCTTTCAATGAATAAGGAAGATTAACTCAAAAACTACAATATTAAGGCCAACCTGATAATCTAATTTTTGACAGTCCGGATCTTCATATGCACGAACAGCAGCCCTGCAACTCACCAATTTGCTCACAACACTCTCAAAACTCACTCAAATCCCACAGGGTAAGATGCAGAATAACCCTAGAATGATGGCGACCCAAATAGCACACTGAAACCCCAGCAAAAGTCCTTATATTATTTATGCACGAAACCCAATGCAAGTACAAATGGTACGGCCCAGCAAGAGGGGTGATATTTCTTTAAAAATTAAAGACTGATCTAAAAAATCTGAAACTTAAGACAATGATTCGCCCTTCCCAGACAGAGGGATAAGAACAATACCCAGAACAATATTTTTTGTATTTTTTGATTTACGAATAAAAACACAAATCTGTTGTAACTAAAAATGCAATTCTAGAAATGCTCTAATATGCAAAATCAGAAACTAAATAGCCACAATGCTGATTACAATGCACAAATCCCAATGAAACTCACAAAACTATACTAATTCACCACTAGTTGTTGTGTTGCAAGCAAGAAGCAATGTCCGAGCTAGGAGGCCTTCATTCCTCGAAGCAATCCAATACCATTCCGGTAGAGTAACAATACTGTAGACCAAAGATGCTGAAATGAGGATCAGAGGCTTCCTTTTATAATTTCCTGTTGACCTTCTCGAAACCCTAAACTTCACTTCAGAGTCAAACCCTAATCTCTTCAAAAGATGGCGTCCCTTTTCTCAAAGCTCAATCTTGACTTTGTAAATAAATTCAACTCTTTAATAAATGCGTCCAATCTTGAGGCATTAATTTCAACCTTGATGAATATCAAATTAACTTAATGATGGCGCCACCCTTAATGACCACCTTTTAAAACATCATTAAGTTAAGAGACTAGGCCAAGGGGGTCAACGTTAAAATATAACATTAAAACGTGACTTAATTAATTAGCTCGACTTATCTCTCCGAAACTGCATCCCGAGGCCAGAAACGGAATAAACCCATTGAGTCAACTGAAGAGGAAAGTCAACTGTGCCGAGACCGAACAGACCACTGCCAGAAATAGAATTTACTAAAAATAGTAAATTCCAGAAAGTACTCAGAATGCCAAGAGAAACATATCACTGCAAAGCTCTCTGAAAACCCAGAAAGAATCCGCCATTGAAACAACCAACTCCGAGCCAGAACATCCTTCAAAATAGGAAACCCTAATTTTACCTTCCGACTAGCCTACGGGTCTCCGGAATAGGCCAACGGTCACTGAAAAGATCAGGCTTGAGACGGGGACATTACAATAGGGTTTAGGGATCTGCCAGGTAGCATTTGAATGAGTCTGGGCGCCTTGTTGTCATTTTACATGCCCACAATGAAGGAATTTGTTACAATTATGGGCCTATAAATACACGCCCAACCATTCTTTGTTTCATATCTTTTGTGCAATTGGATTCTTGTGTTTTTAAGAGCTCCCTTATCCATTTATCTGAGTTGTGTTTTCCTTATTTGCTGCATTTTCCTATATGCTGAGTGTGAGAAATACAGTGAGCTTTTACCAGTAATTATCAAATTACAGTGTTAAATTCTTTTTGAGCTTTGAGTGGAGTGAAGCCATAGTTGAGTAAACTTCTATTAGAGGAGTGCAAGTTGTGAAGAGTGACTTGAGAGATCACCATAGTTTGAGAAACTTGCAAAGAAGCCATCTTCATTAGGAATTCTGGAAGTTGCTGAAGGAGTGTCAAGAATAGCAGTGTTGGGTGAAGGAGCTTTAAATATCAGGCATGAAATCTATTTTATGGTGATTCCTATTTGAAATGTTGCATTCTCTTAGTCTTGTGTTTGATGATTGCAAGTAGCTTAAAGTTAATCAAAACTGTCTTGTTAAACTTTCATGTGCAATACATTTAAGGGCAAATGTATAAGAGAATTCATTGCATTTAAGGGTAAATGTATAAGGGAATTCATTGCATTTAAAGGTAGAATGAGTAAGGAATTCAAGGTTAAAGGGATAGTGAAAAGAGGATTAAATGTTTAAGGAGCTTAAGGGATTAGTTTTTACTTATCTTGCATTATAGGGATATAATGGAGAAAGACTTTAAAAGGAAGGTTTTATATGCATTTGACTAAATATTGCATTTTGTATGATCTCCATATAAGGAGAGTATGTGGAAAGTAGATACTAAATACTAGGACAAGGATGATAGCATCGAGACAAGTACAATCCATAGCTTAAGTTAATAAGATTGACTTAGTGAAGCTTATGTAACTCCTAGGATTTTGATTTCCAGAATAGGAGAGGATTTTGAGTCTACTTGTTATGCTTTTCATTTCTAGTAGATTAGTGTGAAGCATCAATGAATACTTTGGGCCAAAGTAGTGTCAAACATCCACTCTTAGGTGTGAGATAGTTGAGATGACACCGTTAGTTGATTGTGATCTTGTAATAGTTCAGATTGTGAAATAGCAAGGCAATTAGTTGTGTAGAACACAAAGACGCTTGGTAATCGCTAAGGATACCCTACCAACTTCTTCAAGGAGGGCCATCTATCGAATGATAGATGTGCGGGGGACCGCATTATAAGTCCGCGGTTGGCAAAAAAGCGCCTGAGTGATGCTTCTCCTCCATTGAAGGCTACTGAAGAACCAAGATTTGAAAGTGAAGATCTTGGACCATCTCACTACTATTTGTTCTAAAGCCCATTGGTTTTTATGTTAGTTAAGGTATTGTTGTGACCGTTTCATTACCATCACCCTATCTAAGATGGGGATTGTTGACCTTTCACATTGATCGCCCCATCTGGCAGATGGGACTCCCTCGATTTTGCTCCATCTGGTCTTTTGGCTTGGTTTTTGCCATTTTTCCAATTATCTCTTTTGTCCGGTTTTCCGATGCTCCATCTTGAGCTTTTTCTTTAAACTTGAAATTTTGGCTAAGTCCGAGAAATTTTGGGTTTTTCTATTTGCCGAGTCTTTGCCGAGGCTTTGCCGAGTCTTGGCGCCGAGTCCGAGTCCGAGTCAAAAATCAGCTTGCCGAGTCCGAGGCGAGTCCGAGTCTTGTAACTATGATTTCAGTGGTCAAAACGAAGTTTTCAAAGGTTAAAATATGAAGATTTCTCAGACGAAAGGAAAAAAGCGCACCTGTAGCCCAGGGGCGCCCTTCTTTTTGAAGGTCAAGATTTTGTTGAAAATACTTATGCATACAGTCAATCTCTTCAGAATTGGTCTGGCTATCCGATGAGCTATCCAGCGAAGCTTTTCGAGACCTGCAGTTCCGACAAACAGCAACAGAAGTTGAAATTCCCAAAATTCCAGATATGAGAAATTGTCCTTTTTCAGGCAAAAGCGCGCCTATAGCTTAAGGGCGCCCATCTTAAAGAGGGGGTAGGTTCTTGTATTTCTGGTGATTAATGCAGTCAATCTCTTCTTGACTAGTCTGCTCGTCCAATGAGATATCAAACATAGTCATCCGAGTCCCAGAGTTCCGGCAACCATCGTTTGAAGATCAGCTTATAATGGAGATTTCACGTTTCAGAGCTTCTTCATTGGTTTCCAGCGCAAGTACAGCCCAGGGGCGCTGGTTAAAAGGACCCTTAAGATGGTGAAATTTGCAGACGAGGTTTTCCTGACATCAGTACTACTCTAGTTCAGCTCCGCGATGCACCATCCAGCTTGTTGATTCGATGTTTCGGGTGATCGTGGCAGAGGTTCTACCAAGCACGTAATTTCACGGGCGGACCAACATAAAGTTTTCATTGTATTTTTACAGTCCAAAGGCGCCTAGCCTTTTGGCCTGTCAGATGAGGTCGTTCGCATTCGAAGTCTTCACGGCTTTCGAGTGTAATTACTTTATCTATTCAACGAGCCTAGCCGTCAGCCTTCGGGATTTGGCAAACGCTCGTACGTGCGAGGTCTTTGGCGAAATGCTTAAAAGAGAAGACATCCGGAAAATGGCTAAGTATGGAGCGGATATTTTAAATAAAATACGCACTGGCGTTTTTGAGGTCTTAGAAGCAGTTTTCTTGCTTCGTCACCTTTAAAGACTTCTCTTGTGGGCCCTTCTGGCTGTCCGTTAAAATAGATAGTGCCTGAATCGGATTATCCAAGCTCCAGATATCAGAGGTCAAAGTAGGGCATTTGGTTGAAAGTTCGACTTTCGTCAAAATGGTGTCAGTGCAACTAAAGACCAAGGGCGCTTCTACTTTTGAGGCCCTTAACACAGCTTTCAGATATCATGTGTATATCCGTTGGATGCAGAATGTCTCCAGGCATGCAGTGAGCTTCGTTTCCTGTCAGCAGGGTTCACTGTTCGCCGTCAGCAGCCGTTTGAAGTGTCAGATGGCAGTTTTGGAAAATGGTTAAGTCTGGAACCCGTAAATGAATTTAATCAGGGGCACTTAATTTTTCAAGGTGTTAAATGATGGATTTTGCAGTAGTGTCTCCCAGCAGACATTTCTTCCTTGTTCAGTAGGCTATCCGATGAATATCTCAGTTCAGTCTCAGCATCTCCCGGTCATTCAGAAATCAGTGTTGAAGTTGGTCAGTCGTGACTTTGTCGTCAGCTATAAAATAGGAAGTTAATAAAAAGTGCAATAACTTGAGCAAATGGACGCCTATAAGCTCAAGAGATGACTTTTCGGAATCGGTGAAGTCTAACGGTGAATCCTAAAGCTTCATTTGAATTGTCAACTGAAGTTCAAAATATTTAATATTTATTTTGCAAATTTAGCATTAAATGGCGATTTTCTTTTTTTGGCGCCTTTGCTATTTGCATAATGAATATTTTATTATTTATTTAAATTCAAACTTCCAGTCAGTGGCAGTGGAACTGAAAGGGGTCCAATCAGAGATCTTCTATTTTTGTCAGGGTTTTGAATTCTTGCAGTTCTCAAATTGATGCGAATTTCTTCTTATTTAAAGCATGGCGCTTTCATCTATTATTCACAAAGCTTTGAGAAATTCGTATTTTTCAAAGAGATTCATATTTTGAAAGGCAAAATCGTAATTCTCAAAGGTGAATTTTCAGTTTTCAAGCAAATTCATAGTTTCAAAAGAAGTTCGTATTTTCTCAAAAGACAAAGGCGCAACTTCAAAAGGAATTCGCAAATTCTTCAGTTTACAAAGGAGAAATTCTTAAAGAACAAAGGCTTAAAGTGAATTCAATCCTTCGAGACCAAAGGCGTTTTTCTTAAGACAAATTCGCAAATTCTTCAGTTTGCAAAAGGCGAATTCTCAAACTTCAAGAGAAATTCGTATTTTCTTCAAAGGAAAATTCGAATTTCCTTAAGAAACAAAGGCGCAAATTTTAAGAAAATTCGTGGTTTTCAAGCAAGGGCGAATTCTTCCAGATCAAAGGCGAATTCCTCATCAATTTCCAAAGGCGATTTTATCTAACTAATCTTTTTGCAGGATAAAGTCCATAATTATCAGCAATTTGTAGAAATCAAGGGCGATTTTCACAGAAAAAGAACATATTAAAAACGTCTTTTTCATCCTTGAATCTCAGTTTTCTCTCAAATTACAATTCGCATGTTCCTGAAATTGGCGAATTCTACAAGTGCGAACATCTGGATCATTTCTATATAATTTCCTCGAGTTAAAATCGTGCGCTTGATTT
>VDFB02055080.1:0-28600 GCA_007258455.2 Sequoia sempervirens
TTAATTGTCAAGCCTTGGCAAAACCTTGGGTGGCATGAGTAATACCAGTGAGTCAATATAGTACTTGTGCATAACTTACAAACAAAAAGTTCTTTTGATATTATTTTTTAAATTGACTTGTTTTCTCAATCTTTTTCCCAATGCCTGCAACAGTCTTACTCTTCCTTCATTCTGTAACTGAATTTGGCTACTATGGCTTTTCTAAATCAACAACCACACATATTCTTGCATGACTTAAGTTCATTTCATTTGTACCACTACAGGACCACTGGTTTGAACCTGAATGTATCCCCTATTTGCTCCAAGATGGGTTCATGCAAAAATCTTATAACCAGTTGTTATAGACTCATCTAGACTTAGTTGGCAGATGAGGACTCCTTATCTTTTAATCCCTTTTTCACAAATAAGCTTGCTCTTCCCATACTGCAAGGCTCATTCTTGAATATGAGGACTTAAAAATAAGTTCCGAGTAGCATGAAAATAGTAGAACCCCTGGTCCAACTGCCTTTTGATGAACCCCATTTTCTAATAGTTTTTGCAGATGTTCTAATCACCAAAATTTTGCAAATGCATGTCCATTCTTTGGGAGCATGTAGATGAGAACTAAGCAGATTAGGATTAACCTTAACTACTGGAGTTTCCTCATTATGAAAAATTCCTTCACTAATAAGTGGGAGAGCCAATTTAGATTTTCCCGCATTTTTAAGAAGGCCTTCCTGATTTGAGACTGTCAAAGGAGTGCTCCAGAGGTGTACTTGCCATGATTAAAAGAATAAAGTAAGAAAAAATAAAAAAGCTTCACAGACAATCAGTTAAACATGAAGAAGAAAAGTCCCCTTCCACAAGATAAAGGCTATCCATTTTACAAATAGCATTAATGCCCTTTACACACCCAGACAATCCCCATAGAAAAGTACAACAGGTGGAAAAACATACTTCCATCATTATGAGGAAGAAACATGCATCAGATACAAAGAGGTTCAAAACTAGATGCCAACAAAATTTGCGACATCCAAACTAACAAAAATGGGCAACTGAAGGTGTCATGCCCCCGAAATTGTAACACTAAAGTATAAAGTGCTGAAATGCAAATAAATAAATAAATATTAATATTAATATAAATATTAACAACTTAAATATTATTATAATTATAATCATTATAAATAATACTATAAATATTAAAATGAATTTAACATTATTATAATCTGCATATAAAACTAATATAAAAATAAATATATTAACAATAAATTAAATTATAAATATAATAGTAAAATAACAAACATATAATATATTAATAGAAATATATAAACATAAGATAATAGTAATACATGTTGAAAGCAGCAATTAAAAATAATAATGATGAAGGCAACGATTCCATAATAAAAAGGCAAAGAGTTAGAAAAAGCAGCAAATATATAAGGCAGCAATTATGATGTTTGGAGGCACCGCTTGAGTCTATGAAAACAATAAGGGATATGCAATAGCATTGGAAGTTAATTAAAATTTATTTAAGGCAGCGATCAGCATTAGGGAGGAAACAATAAGTCATGTCCTTTCAAAAAGTTATTTCTATTCAAAAAGATGCCTCTCTTCAGGGAGGGAAGGAGAAATAAAAGGGAGAAGATTTATACAGCAACATAGTATAGAAAACAGGATATTATATATATATGATCTGCAGAGATAAATAGGAGCACAGTAATCGACCACCAGCCTAAGCCTTCACAAGTATACGGCAGATTTGAGCAGTGCAATAACATAATCAGACCCTGTGGTATGATGCTTAGTTGATCAAAATTATAAATATTAAGCACTCACATCATAGCATATTATGTAGCATATAATTATTGATATTATTAACAGATGTAGCATATAAGTACTAATATTGTTAATAGTGATTTTATTCTGGTTTAGTGACAATTGGTCATGAAGGGATGAGGCAGGGCTGTAAAAAGGGAGAATTGCTAAGAGGGCACCCTATTATGCAAAGGGAGAACTGCTAAGAGGGCACCCTATTAAGGGAGAACTATTAAGAGGGCGCCCTGTTATAGGGAGAACTGTTAAAAGGGCACCCTATTATAGGGAGAACTGCTAGAAGGGCACCCTATTATGCAAAGGGAGAATTGCTAGAAGGTCACCCTATTGTGCAACCTCTCAACTATCCCCGAGTGAATCAATTGTTGAAGAAAATGAAGAGGGACTTCAATCATAAGGGGAGGATACTTAGGGCACCTCATCATGTCCTCCTCATTATGGTTGAGCCCACATAGTCCTTGGGACTTGTTGTGTTGATATATATAATGTTTCTTAGACTTAGAACTAAATGTATTTCATGGATTATGTCTGTCATATTCATCTAACATGGTTGCAGGTTCCCATAACCAAGACTTACATCATCTCAATTTTAAGTAGGAATTATATCTTTAACTACAATCTGCTATTGGTTTCATTTGGAATTGTGATTTCAGGGAAAAATATAAGGTGATCCCAAAAAGGGACATTACAGAAGGTTGGGCTAGAATCTCCAAAACTTACCAAACTACACGCCTCAAGATACTTCATGCATATCACCAAAATCTGCTGCCATGAGCCCCATGGTTCTTGCCAAAACCCACCCTATATTATGCTACTCATTGTTATAAGTGGCTGTTGCCCAAAATACAAACCTGAACATGACAGGCCTTTCATTGGGCGAAAGTTATTGGTCTGTTGGATGTTGAGATGTTGCTCGTAGGCCTACATGTGTGGGTAGAATGGGTGATTGAGTGATGCCACCTACAATAGCTGTTCCTCTCAGTAAATGTATGTCTATGGTGCAAACCTCCCCTTGATTAATCTGAATTGTGCACATTTGTAGTGTTCTGCTCTATGCGGTGTTGATAAGCTTGGAAATTAGTAATGGAATGCTCCCACTAGGCATGCCATCAACAGTATTGACGATAGTAATAACTTATAAGATGATTTGGTCTGATGTCAAGGAGAAGACTGATGAGAATCCTGACATTGATAATAATTATGCTGGTCAGAAATGCTAACAGCTTAGGAATCATTCAAATCTAGGGTTGTGTGATCCAAGTTTGGTGAGTTTGGGATGCCACCTGGCTATGGTGGGCGTAGTCTGAATGCTACAAGGCATGGCAGTGTAGTCTCTGAATGGGTTGGTTATGTATCTAATGTAGGGGCCAGATTTGAGGTGGAAGTCTTCCCAACTTTCTGTTCAGAACTCTCAATGTTTGGTTTGGTTGGTGATACTCCTTGCTAATGAGAATAGGCTGGACTATATGAATTTGGCAATTGAAAATTTTGTTGTTGTTTGAGCTTTGAAAGTTTGCTTATGCCTTCAAGATTGTTGGTATTGTCCTTTGTTAATGAATGATAGCGTCGGTCAGATATGAAGGACGATTGCTGAAAGCATCATCGTCTTTCATACTTGCTTCGAATCTATCTTCATTTGAAATATCTCTGGAGATCATTTCTATCGAACTGTTGAGCATTCATCCGAATTATATTTGATGTTATATTGAATCGGAATTTATACTATCATCCGCCACTTAGTATATATGTTATACTAATCGCTTTTGTTAATCTGTGTATATCTCAACTCGTGCTTTAGAGAAACACGTCCCATGAGTGGACGTGTCTCCACTTGTGGAGACACATCCTCTCATGAGACGTGTCTCTTAGAGACAAGGTATTATCACATATTTATGGCGGAACATTTCTAGTTATGCAAACATAGAAATCTGATAATGTTCTGCATTCAGCGCATTAAAATTTAATAAATCTGGAAGTCGAAATTCTGTGTCTCTCTGGAAGTCGAAAATCTGTGTCTGAGTTTTGTAGAGTTCTGAGTCTGATATCACTGGGAGAACCCTAAATCTCTCTTCTTGCCATTAGATTTGTATTCATTTACATGGTATCAGAGCCAAGTTGTGCAATTCCTATACAAATCTAATATCAGTTTGCTCCTGGAAATTCGCATTTTTTAAAATCGAATTCAATCACATTCTTCACAATGTCAAGCGTGATCAGATTTGAAGATCGCCTTGCAGGAGCAGAAAATTTCACATCATGGAAATTTAGAATCATGATGATCCTTAGAAACATAAGGTAGACTCACTTGTAAGAGAAAATTTGGAACAACCCAAGTCTGAACCTGAGAGAACTCATTGGGTAAAAACAATGAAAAGGCCATGAAAATACTTGTAGATGCAGTTAGGGATCACATAGTGCCTATCCTAGCTAAACATGAATCTGCCTACCTCATGTTCAAATCTCTTGAGAGTACCTATGAGATCAACAACACCTGTAGGACTCTTGCTTTGAAAAGGCAAATCAACAATGTTCAAATAAACAAAGGAGAGTCCATTAATGCATACTTCATGAGGATTACTGAACTGAGAGATCAATTATCCACCATTGGATATCAGATTGACAGCAAAGAGTTAGCTCTAATTGCTCTAGGAGGTCTTCCAAACTCTTGGGAGTCTTTTGTTCAAGGTATAAGTGCAAGATCTAAACTCCCTAAGTTTGATAGGCTAAGATCTGACTGTCTTCAAGAAGAATCCAGACTCTCTTCTAAAGAGAATAAACAAAAGAAAATAGATGAAGACATTCTTGCACTCAACTCAACATCTAATAAACAGAGTAAGAAAAAATCCTTCAAGAAAGGGTCTTTCAAAAGAAAGAGAAATTCCAATGGAAAGGGTCCTCATAAGAAGAAAGATATTTCTCAAGTACAATGCTTTAGATGTGATCAATATGGTCACTATGCATTGAAGTGCCCTGATAGGACTAAACAACAAACTTCCTTTGCTAAAGTAGGAAAGTCAAATTCAGATCATGAACCTGAGAACTTTGTGTTCCATTCAGCCCTTTCTAGTCAAGTATCCGAACTCACTCTCAACTGGGTGATTGACAGTGGTGCTTCTAGACATATCACAGGATTCAGAGAACACTTAGATACTTTGACCGAAAGGTTTGATGAAGAAGTAACCATCGGGGATGATTCAGCACACCCTGTAAGAGGGGTTGGAACTTGTTCTATCAAGTTGAAATCTGGGCTTTCTCTTCAACTCTCTGAAGTCTTGTTTGTACCTGGAATAAAGAGGAATCTTATATCCATCTCTGCCCTTGAAGACAATGGTTATAGAGTTACCTTTATAGATGGAAAAGTTCTTGCTTGGCCTAAAAACTCATCTATCAAGAAAGCCCTCACCATAGGTGTAAGACAAGGGTACCTTTATAAACTATGCACTGAAGTTAATCAAGCCCTTACCCTTGTCACCTTTGATTCAAATGAGATTTGGCATAGAAGATTAGGTCACCTTCATTTCCGTGCCCTTCCTGCTGTGGAAAGACTTGTAACAGGCTTACCTAAGTTAAAACCATCTCATGAAGGAACTTGCAAAGGTTGTGCCTTAGGGAAGAATTCAAAGGGATCCTTTCCCTCTAGTTTGAGCAAAACTCTTAATGTGTTAGAATTGGTTCACTCAGACTTATGTGGACCCATGTCTGTACCCTCTAAAGCAGGATTTCTTTACTATGTCATATTTGTAGATGACTTCTCTAGGAAAACCTGGATCTATTTCCTTAAGTGTAAAGAATCATTAGAAATCCTCAAAAGGTTCAAAGAGTTCAAAGCCCTCTCTGAAAATTTCTCCGGAAAGAAAATAAAAATCTTAAGAACAGACAATGGGAAAGAATACACCTCTGAGATTTTTAAGGAATTTTGCCTAGAAGCTGGAATTAAGAGGGAGTTCACAGTTGCCTACAATCCTCAGCAAAATGGGGTTGCTGAAAGGAAAAACAGAACCATTGTAGAAGCTGCTAAAGCAATGCTACTTGACCAAAACATTGATACTTCTTTTTGGGCAGAAGCATCTAGGACTGCTGTCTATATTCAAAATAGATGTCCTCATTCACATCTTGATAACAAAACTCCTGAAGAAGCCTTTACCGGTGTGAAACCTGACATCAGTCATTTTAGGATCTTTGGCTGTCCTGTCTATATTCATGTACCTAAAGAGAAGAGATCCAAACTAGAACCTTCCGGAAAGAAGGGGGTGTTTATGGGTTATAGTGAAAATTCCAAAGCGTACAGGATTTACATTCCCGGGCAGAATCAAATTGAGTTGAGTCGAGATGTCATCTTTGAAGAAGACATTGCATTCAAAAGGGCAAGAAGCTCCTCTGAGTTAGAAACCCTTTCTCCTAGAGTACCTGAGGTGGAACCTGATTCTGAAATTCAGAGGGAGCATTCTGAGGAAATGTCACTCGAACTTCCATCAAGTGAGAATCCAAATGATAATAAGAGACCACTTTGGGCCAGGAAGATGCTCAAAGAAGCTGAGGTTCATGCAGCACCCAAAGGAACGTTCAGGGAGAGTAAAAGACCCAAACGTTTCTCTGGCTATGTTGCTCTAATAATCAACATCTTAAACTCAGAACTTGACAGTGTTTCAGAAGCCTTCAACATCAAGCATGGAAAGTTGCAATGACGGAGGAATATCAGTCCATTATAAAGAATGATGTATGGGATGTAGTGCCTAGACCAAAAGGGAAATCTGTTGTCTCTTCCAAATGGCTCTTTAAAATCAAGCATGCTGCTGATGGCAGTATAGAAAAATATAAAGCACGTTTTGTGGCAAGAGGTTTTTCTCAAAAGGAAGGCATTGATTACGAAGAAACATTTGCACCTGTTGCCCGTTACACATCAGTGAGAGCAGTGATAGCCATTGCAGCAACTAAAGGTTGGAAGATCCATCAAATGGATGTGAAAACTGCCTTTCTGAATGGAACCATTGAAGAGGAAGTCTATCTAGAACAGCCTAAAGGTTTTGTGATATATAAACCTGACTCACATGTATGCAGACTGAAGAAAGCTCTTTATGGACTTAAACAGGCGCCTAGGGTCTGGTATGAAAGAATTGACAGCTATCTCTTGGGATTAGGATTTTCCAAGAATGAGGCCGACTCCAATCTCTACTTCAAGGTAATCAAAGGTGATATGCTAATAATTATTTTATATGTTGATGATTTGCTAATAACAGGAGAGGATCACCTCATTGCTCAAGGAAAGCAGGATCTAATCTCTGAATTTGACATGAAAGACTTGGGTATCCTACACTACTTCCTAGGTTTAGAAGTATGGCAGAAATCAGAAGGCATTATACTAAACCAAGGGAAGTATACTATAGACATTCTGAAAAGATTTGGAATGTTGGATTGTAGACCGATGTCTACACCTATGGAAACCAACCTTCACAAATTAAAAGAAGCAGCAGTAGAATCCAAGTGTGCAGATCCAACTCTTTACAGACAAATGATTGGATCCTTGATGTATCTGGTTAACACCAGACCTGATATTTGCTATGCAGTGAATGTTCTCAGCCAGTTCATGTGTGAGCCAAAGGAAATTCACTTAATGGCTATGAAACATATTTTGAGATATCTTCAAGGCACTATTGGATATGGTCTTCTTTACAAAAATGTTCAATTAGATCTTCATGGGTACTCTGATTCAGATTGGGCTGGAAATGTAACCGATCGAAAAAGCACATCAAGATGTTGCTTCAGTTTAGGATTGGCTATGATCTCCTGGATTTCGCGAGAAGAAACAATCTTGATTACTTACGAGCTCAGCGAGAGAAATTTGAATACATTGCAGCCTCAATGGGAGCAAGAGAAGCAATTTGGCTTCGTAAATTGCTTGTGGGACTCTTTGGTGAGCCCTTGAATCCAACAATTATACATTGTGACAATCAAAGTTGCATCAAACTCTCTGTAAATCCTGTCTTTCATGATAGATCGAAGCACATTGAGATCCCCTATCATTATGTAAGAGATATGGTGGAAAAGAAAGTGATTCAGTTGGAGTATATTAGTACAAATGATCAAACTGCAGACATTATCACCAAGCCTCTCTCCCGAATCAAGGTAGAGCACTTCAAGAAGAAACTTGGTATGGTTGAAATGTAATTTGTTATTTATGTTTGAAATACAAATTGTTTATAAATTGTACTAATATATAAAGATGTTTAATGTGTAAACTCTTTTGTCATGTGTGTGACTCCATGACTTTATGGGCCTACTTTTCCTGTATGCATTATTGAAAGGTGACAATCTTTCTAATAATGTACACTTGTAATTGACATTGTAAAGTGACGACTCTACAATGATCAAACTATCATGGTAGATATCATGTGACTTGATACTATGGACATGTCATGATAGTGTCTCTTATCGATATCATGGGACTTGATATCATTTATAGATCATTATGATCATTAAGAGATAATCATGGTGGATACTTATATCCATGGATATGCCATGAATTATGGTAGACATCATGTGACTTGATGTCAGTGCACATACCATAATAAAGATATGATATGAAGAATGTCATGTGACTTGACAATATTGAGGAATCATACCATGTCTTAGATATCACGTGTTAAGGTGATATCTCTAGTTATTTGATTTGAAATATCTTCCCTAGCTAAGAGGGAGTGTTAATGAATGATAGCGTCGGTCAGATATGAAGGACGATTGCTGAAAGCATCATCGTCTTTCATACTTGCTTCAAATCTATCTTCATTTGAAATATCTCTGGAGATCATTTCTATCGAACTATTGAGCATTCATCCGAATTATATTTGATGTTATATTGAATCGGAATTTATACTATCATCCGCCACTTAGTATATATGTTATACTAATCGCTTTTGTTAATCTGTGTATATCTCAACTCGTGCTTTAGAGAAACACGTCCCATGAGTGGACGTGTCTCCACTTGTGGAGACACGTCCTCTCATGAGACGTGTCTCTTAGAGGCAAGGTATTATCACATATTTATGGCGGAACATTTCTAGTTATGCAAACATAGAAATCTAATAATGTTCTGCATTCAGCGCATTAAAATTTAATAAATCTGGAAGTCAAAATTCTGTGTCTCCCTGGAAGTCGAAAATCTGTGTCTGAGTTTTGTAGAGTTCTGTGATGAGCCCTGCTAATATAGACTCAAAACCTTTCAATTTCTGCCTTGGGAATTTTGTCAAACACTTGTCATGTAAAGCTGATATATGCTGATATAAACTTTTGATTGCTGTGTTTTTGGTTTTTGGCACTTGACAATGATGTTTGAATGCTCTGATACCACTGTGATGAGCCCTGCTAGCTCTCAACTCAAAACCCCAATTTTTCTTAAGTCCGGAAGTGTCCAGATTATTTATTTAAGAAAGTAGTCCAGTTTGCCAGCCAAGATGGTGAAAAACTGACCAAATCTAGTGTAGAAAGCTACAGAATGCGAAATCCAACCTGAAAACGGTGGCAGATGAAGAGTACAAGCCAAATGCCTAAAATGATGAAGAGAAACCCTCAGAAAAGAAGGTGTTTCTCCAAGAAATGCCCAAACGCCTTTGTACAAGAGCCACGCACTTCACTGCAAACAACCTGAATTCTCACTTAGAAGGTACGGCCAAGAAGTATGATGTCTACTAGATGAAATGAAGGCGCCATCTCCCAAAACCCTCTGAAACTGAAGAAGAAATCCAATAGGAAACACAGCTCAAGCCCAGTAGAACCTCTGTATGAAGCTCTCACAAATTGCACAAATTCAGCTGATCTCTCACAGCCTCAAAAGTGCTCAACACTGAAGAGTTACCGTTCTTCAATGGACAAATTGTTCAAACCCTGATCACAGGAGAATGCACAGGAAATAGCACAAGGCCAATCGAAATAGTCAAAGTTATGAGTTTCTATTGCCAGGAAATGCCTTTATACCAATTGGCACGCATTTCAAGAAAAGTACGGCCTTTGCAATCATTAAAATATTTTAATATTTTAATATAACACTTTTCAATAGTTGCCATCAAATCTTTGAGCGCACTTTTCAATATTTTGAGTTATTAAAATATTAAAGTCCCCTTTTTGACATTTCTTAAGTGATATAAAATAATATTAAAGTCAATGTGACTTTAATAAAAGGCGTATAAGTTAAATAATTAACTTAATCACTTAAAATTCCGTAATACGCTCAAAACTCAGGATAATCTCGTGCCGTCAGAAGCTGTGAACTCCTGGAATGCAAACGCTCGCTGTGATCCAAGCACTGTCCACTGAAAACACGAACAATCAAACTCTCCAAAAAAGCATCACTGACCCTCTATCCAAATTGGCTAGCCCACAAGGGTCCAATAAAGGGCTAACACATTGTCAACTATGATCATGCCGAAAACGGGGACATTACAGTCCGCCCTCCTGGAAATTGCTTGTCTGCAAGCAATCTCAACAACAAAGAATCAACCACTCCACCAGGATCCCAAGGATAGTGTCGTGAAATGTCCCTCCTGTCATCAACTGTCTCCTGTAACTCCCAAATCTGATCAACTGGATCATCATGTTGTACCCTGTCAATCTCAACACCATCTGTCACAAGAGAGAAGAACTCATAAGAAAGCAAGTCAAACTGCTGACAACACTTGCTCCCTAAAACCGCACGAGATATGCTATCATCCAACATATCTAACACGTGCATACCAGAATTGTGCATCTGAAACAGGTCATGTACATGATGACTGAAAGTGAAACTGTGTAGACTCCTAACCATGTACACACTGGAAATCTCCTCAAGCTCTGTCTGAAAACTCGATGCACTGACGGAATCTCCAATACTATGATCAACGCTCTTGCCTAAATCAGGGTCAAAAGTAGAATCAGCATCCACCTCAAAGAGCGGATTATCACGAGAAGATGTAGCATCCGTCTCATAAAGAGGATTTTGTACCAGCTGAGCCTCATAACTGTACTGATCCCAATCAAACCCCTCTGATCCCATGGGACTCGAATCAAAATGATAATCCTCCTGAATCATCTCATGCTCCTCCTCTAGAATCTTCGGTTCTATCTTCTCACCTTTTTCATTGACGAGAATGATAGATCGCATACTCCCATCCTTAAAACCAGCTTGCTGGTCCGTTAAATCAGCAAGGTCATCACCCTCATAAAACCACTCCATTTGTCTATTTGAACCCTTAGGCTTGAGAGGACAATTGTGGTTTTGGTCATAAGGAGCTTTGCAATAGAAACATAGCTTCCTCCTACGCAAATCATTTATTGTCTCTCGGTCCAAAGGAGCTGCAAACTTCCTCTTTTCATCAATCTTTTCTGATTCATTAGGTTCTGATTTGCTATCACTATAGGATGAAGATGCTTCTGCATTTGTAGTAAACTTACCACGTGAAGCTGTAAGTTCCATGCTACGAGCCTTTCTCATAGCTTCGTGCAAGGTAGGTGGATCGAATGCCTTGATCCAACCTTTCATTGGCTCATGGAGACCTTCTACAAATAAAATGACAAGTCTCCTCTCTGAGATTCCGGTAACCATAACCGAGAGCTTCTGGAACTCACCAATATAAGACTCCAAGCTACCCAACTGCTTCAACTGAGCAAGGTCTCTGAAGAATAGCTCAGGATCACGTCTATCAAACCTCTCTACCAGTCTATCAGTAAACTCCTGGTACGAGGTAATCCTATCATGGTGTAGTGTAGCCATGCCATGAATCCACCAGTCATGTGCTACGCCATCAAGGTGGAGAGCTGCAAATCGAATGGCATCCTCCTCTGGCATAGAGTAGTGTCAGGAATGTGTCAAGTTACTAACCCTGCGTCTTAACTCTACCACGCCATCATAGTGAACTAAGGTTAGTTTGTTGGTAGCCTGTCTGAGATCATTCTGCTTGTGTCTAGGCCGCCTGTCATTCCTGCTTCTAGTGTGTTCTCTCTTCTGACTTATGAATCTGTCGAAGTTAAGGTGCTCCTTAACTCTTGGTGGCAAATTATCCCACTCATCATGCATAGCCATAATATTATCTGCAAAATTTACTTCACCACCTTGTTCAGCTTCGTCCACTTCCTCAGCATCATCTCTGGTGAACGTGGGATATGTAGCTCTCTCATAGGTGCGTACTGGATCTATAATCTCTGTGGCTCTCTATGGATACTGCCATCTCGTTCTGAATCCAAACTACGAGCTCTGTTCATTGACAAATTTTGAACATTCGTGCTGAGTTGTTGGAGAATAGTTGCAACCTGTTCTTGCCCTGCGACCATGCCTCTAAGCACGTCTTTGGCTTCTCTGTCCTCATCATCCCAAGTATTCCTGTGAGAACTTTCTCCAGCCCTGTTCGCCATATTGTCCCAATCTAATTCCTCCTCCTGATCTGCAAACGGAAATGGTGGAAAAGGATTTTGGTCGCCTCTCTGATTTCTAGGACCACCTCTGAAATAGGACTTGCCAAAACCCTCTCTGTTTGACTTCATAAATTCTCAAACCCCACAAGCTGGCAGGATGTGAGCTTTGATACCACTGTGATGAGCCCTGCTAATATAGACTCAAAACCTTTCAATTTCTGCCTTGGGAATTTTGTCAAACACTTGTCATGTAAAGCTGATATATGCTGATATAAACTTTTGATTGCTGTGTTTTTGGTTTTTGGCACTTGACAATGATGTTTGAATGCTCTGATACCACTGTGATGAGCCCTGCTGGCTCTCAACTCAAAACCCCAATTTTTCTTAAGTCCGGAAGTGTCCAGATTATTTATTTAAGAAAGTAGTCCAGTTTGCCAGCCAAGATGGTGAAAAACTGACCAAATCTGGTGTAAAAGCTACAGAATGCGAAATCCAGCCTGAAAACGGTGGCAGATGAAGAGTACAAGCCAAATGCCTAAAATGATGAAGAGAAACCCTTAGAAAAGAAGGCGTTTCTCCAAGAAATGCCCAAACGCCTTTGTACAAGAGCCACGCACTTCACTGCAAACAACCTGAATTCTCACTTAGAAGGTACGGCCAAGAAGTATATGTCTACTAGATGAAATGAAGGCGCCATCTCCCAAAACCCTCTGAAACTGAAGAAGAAATCCAATAGGAAACACAGCTCAAGCCCAGTAGAACCTCTGTATGAAGCTCTCACAAATTGCACAAATTCAGCTGATCTCTCACAGCCTCAAAAGTGCTCAACACTGAAGAGTTACCGTTCTTCAATGGACAAATTGTTCAAACCCTGATCACAGGAGAATGCACAGGAAATAGCACAAGGCCAATCGAAATAGTCAAAGTTATGAGTTTCTATTGCCAGTAAATGCCTTTATACCAATTGGCACGCATTTCAAGAAAAGTACAGCCTTTGCAATCATTAAAATATTTTAATATTTTAATATAACACTTTTCAATAGTTGCCATCAAATCTTTGAGCGCACTTTTCAATATTTTGAGTTATTAAAATATTAAAGTCCCCTTTTTGACATTTCTTAAGTGATATAAAATAATATTAAAGTCAATGTGACTTTAATAAAAGGCGTATAAGTTAAATAATTAACTTAATCACTTAAAATTCCGTAATACGCTCAAAACTCAGGATAATCTCGTGCCGTCAGAAGCTGTGAACTCCTGGAATGCAAACGCTCGCTGTGATCCAAGCACTGTCCACTGAAAACACGAACAATCAAACTCTCCAAAAAAGCATCACTGACCCTCTATCCAAACTGGCTAGCCCACAAGGGTCCAATAAAGGGCTAACACACTGTCAACTATGATCATGCCGAAAACGGGGACATTACAAGTTCTGAGTCTGATATCACTGGTAGAACCCTAAATCTCTCTTCTTGCCATTAGATTTGTATTCATTTACATCCTTGGATAGATTTTTTTTCCTTTTGGTGGATTTGATGGTTTCAAATGTCAGGACTAGTAGTTGCTGTTGTGATTGGTTAAGAAAAAGATCTGATGAACTTTTGTTTCTACACCAAGCGTTAAGGGTGTGTGGGATGGGTTGACTTCTCAGGTACAATTGCTTGATGTGGATGACTTGAGATTCCATGGCTTGTTTAGCTTGTAAGTATTTATGGTCAAAGTCTTTTTTCCAAGGTAATTCTCACCAAGGAGTTAATGAATCTCCTACAGTCATTGGCAAGATGTTCCTTCTCAGCATGCCACCAATGAAAGCTGTGCAGATTATGCCAATGGAATGTTAGTACTGGAGAATCAAAGATTTGTGGTTTTGAATGTGGCATCAGTATCCTGAATTCCTTAGCAGTTAGAGGCCTAAATGGAGACTGTTGCTTTTGCTAATATTGGGCTTCATGCACCCATTTTTGAGGAGTTTATCCCTAGGAAATACAGTTGCTGGCTGTTTAATAGGATCATTGGATTCAAGCTTTTTATTTGGATTTCTAGTGTGAGGCTGAACATGTCTGCCAGGCTGATTTGTGTAATTCATTTTAGGGATTGATGTTTTGTTTGTGAGTCCATCAATGAAGGTTGACAGTTAGGTTATTAGTAAATGCACTATGGGGTTGAGCATGATCATGCCAACTTATGCAGTTCATTGTAGGGATAAATGATTGGCCCTCGTGGTTGTTAAACTTTTTTGAAGTATTTGGGAGCAAAGCTATGGTCAGCTATATGAAATACACTGTGCTCTATTATAGGAATGTGTGTTTCTTAGAAGCTTTAGATGGCAAAGTTAATGATAATGTTGATTGGAAATTCTATGTTTGAAAGTTTGCAAATGGAGGATTTGTTGGGAATGTTCTTTGTGAATTCTAGGTCTAAGGTTTGCAGAGAAGAGATTTGAAAGGATAGATATTTGGAAACTAAGGGAAACATGCACATCACCCAACCAAAGGGAGAAGAGAATTCATGTTGGGTTCCCCAGAATGATATGCTAAGAAGGGACTTTACTAAACAAGTCTCGAAATAGGTAAAAGATAGAAGGCCTCTTTTAGTATACACTCAAAGGAAATTAAGAAGATACTAAGTAGGAAAGAAATGGGCATTTAGTAGACAGTATGTATTAATAGTAAAGAAATATGTATTGTATTCAATAAGTAGATAGAGCAAATGCAAGGCAGTGTACAAGATAATGCACACAGCAATATGTCAACTAATATATATAAAAAGCAAAAACAAGGTGTAAGGCAAAGAGATACTTACATGTCATCAACTTGTTGGTGCGATGATCCCCCCCCATTCATCAGAGTTTTTACATTGCAAGGTTGAAACTTTGAAAGGGAAGAGCTAACCTTACAAGTCAGGTGGGTGCGTATGCCTAAGTCTCTAATCTTGGTCTGCCTCAGTCCTCAACCTCAAGTCATCAACTTCATTGTGTCTTTGTGTTTTCCTTAAGTGAAGCCCTAATGTTCTTCTAGGGAGATTTAGTTAGCAACACATAGATCTGCTGTTTCGTCTAATCTGACTTTGGAAATGGAATAAGGACCAAAGTATACAGCGTGTACCAAACACTAAGTCACAATTCCTAAAGGCCAATATAAGACCATCCGTGGACATTACAGTTGGCTTTGATTAAAAATGAAATCAGTAATTTGTATCATACCAACCAATTCCAGTGGCGGCGGCCTTAGAATGGTCAGGTGTGGCACAAAGGACCTAAATGGACTGAAAGGATCTAGGAAGGACAAGACTGAGGCTAATTGAAGGAATTAAGTGAGTTATCATGATGCGAACAGGTGTCTAAGTGTGAAATATAGGGACCTATGTCTTACTAAGGATACCTAATCATGACTAGGGGAACACAGCTGCTCTAGCTGAGCTTGCTGCAATCTCATGTTATATCAATTATGGGAGATACAAATTGCTAACAAGTCCTTTGGCAAGAAAAAAGTGTATACAGAACGCATCTTCATTTGGATAACAAGATTGAAATTTAGCTGCAATTGTGTAAAAGTAGTTTGACCTTTAGCTTTGAGTTCACAAATCTTGAGAGAGTATGAAGTTGCAAAACCATTCTATGATTTAGCAACATAGATCGCAAACATAGCAGTTATTGGACATTGTGTTTGATGTGGTTAATAATTTAATAAATTCATCTGATATATAAGAACTGCCAGTTTAAGTTTAAACAGTTGGAAAGCTGTATATGAAGCTGAAAATACAACAATAAGGGACTGAGGAGAGCAGTCGCCTCTGGATATATGCTTTTGAAAATTTATTCAGGGAAGGTCTTTCCCATTTAACATTGATACATGAAATACTTTTTTCACAGTTGCTTTATTCTAATATAAGGTCTGCTGATTTTCTATGGATGTTATTCTAAGTTACCGATTCGTTTTTGGATTCGGGTACGGGTACGAGAATCCAGTACGGGATTCGGCAAAAAAAAAATTTGGGTTTGGGTATGGCTTGGGTACGGCAATACAAAAAACATATAAAAATCAGAAATATATACATATTTGCAGCAGTAATTAAGTTCAGAATACACCACCATATTAATAGTCTAATAACATAGCAAAAATACATCACCATGGTAAAGAAACTACAGAAGGAAAATACTTGGCGACTTAAAAAGTATTAAAATATAATATATTGAAGAAAATGCTATTTTTATACATATATTTATATTATCATTGCATATCTTAATAATAAATATAATTTATATTGCATTTATTTATAATAAATACAATAATAGTATTTATTAAATAAATATAATAATAGCAAATATAATAATAAATATAATAATAGACTAATACTAAATATAAATATATAATAATAAATATAATATATAATAATGGACTAATATAAGAATATAATAATAGTGCTATTATGAGGGATAAGAATATACAAATAATAATATAATTTAAATATTATGAGGGATGTTAAGATATACAAGATTAAGATATTAATATCCCTCTTAATATCCCTTATATTACAGTGCCGTGGAGCGGAGCCGAGGTCGGGTTGTGAAGGCCGAAGGGATTGTAGTTGGGTTGCGAATGGATTGTAGTGGACGCCTGGACGGAACAAAATTTCGAATGCCCATGGCTTGAGTGAAAGGTCGGAAATCTCGAGTGAAAGGACGGGACCAAATTTCGAATGCCCTAACCTGCTACAATAAACTGCGTGTAACCTGCTACAGTAATGCATTTTATCGATGACTATCCTGCTACAGTGAATGGCGAGTAAAGTTAGGAGTTACTCGTTTTTGCTAAAAATCTGGCGAATACTCTGCGTTGCCGTTTGAATCTATATCAACTTCGCAGATTCCGTTTTTAATAATAAAAAATGATTAAAAAAACACATTTTTATGCGGACTGGGTGTTTTGACGTGAAAAAACTTCGCAGATTCTGCTCAGATTCGTCGCGCCGTATACTGGAAGAATCCGCAGTGAAGCCTCGAATCTGAAACGTATCCACAGAGAAATTTTCGAATCCTGGCCGAATTTGTATCGTACCGAATCCGAATCGTATCGTATCGTATCCGGAGGCTTAGTATGGCGAATCGGTAACTTAGATGTTATTTGTTATACCCTCATAATGGCTAATTTTAATTTCTTTTGCCATCATTATTTTTTATGTTTTCATTAGCATCCATTTTCATTTTGTTTTGTTATATGGTTGATCCAAATGAAATTTAAGGTAGAATTGTTCCAATCTTTATTCTTGGTTGTATTGGGTGACATTTAACTGGCTACACAATTTTATTGTACTGAAATGCCTAACATGTTTATTGTTGAATGCACTGCATGCAAATAATAAATGCATCCTCTACTATGGGTAATTGGACTGGAAATTGCTTTTGATGTTGGGGAATACAGATAATTGCCCTAGAAGATACAAAAGAATATATCAGTTATGCACCAAAGGAGGAAGTTGAAGCTCAACAACGGAATTCATTTGACCTTTTGGTATGTTGGCATTGTATTTCTTGTTTGACTGGTATGACAACTGATGCATATGATTGACGAGGCCTCTAATTCCTTAATTAAGTCAGCTAGTTTTTTATTTATAAAATTTGATGAAATTCTCTCTTAAATTCTGTTTGCATCCTTTGACTTGATACAGATAATAATAAATCCGAAGCTCACACCTATAGGCAATAAAACAGCAAACTTCTTTGAAGGATGTCTCAGGTAATATCTTCTTTAACATTAATATTGGCTGCAGACATGTCCAGTAAATTTTATGGATGAATAGAACGCATTGGCATTAAGGGCTGCAATGAACACCAAGAAGCTTGTTAATTAATGGATTTTAAAGAATTTTTTTCTTATAAACTCTATGAAAGAGATACATGAAGGAATTTGCAAAGTGAAAGTGATGTGTTTCTGATGAACTGATTACTTTAATTATTAAGAGTACAAGCTTGCTAGGAGAGCAACAAGTGAAAAATTGAAATTAATTTGAGTCGACAAACACTATCAATTTAACTGGTAATTTCCATAGACATGGAATAGATTCCATACCTATAAATGAGAAAAAGAGGATATACTTGTTTGCGGTCATCACCCTAGCAATGACCTTCTCTGCAATAGCATTCAATTAATGCCTGCGATGAATGCTTTTATTTCTGTTGTTCCATTGACCAAGTCTACAGAAGAATCTACTGTTGTATTGGCCTTTTTATCCAGCATTATAACCTAGAATAGGCCTTTACCTAACAACAAAGCCATTAACTATCTTCAAGGTTATGGAGAAAAAAACACAGGAGATCCTAGGGAGAAGTCCAAATAGGAAAAGAGGAGGAAGATGACATTCTATGACATCATAGAAACCATTTTTTTTCAAAGAATTAGTACCGATAACATCATCAAGGTAAAATTATTCAAATTAGATACAAAAATACTCCATTCTCTCCATTAGCTGAACTGCATTGAATTTTCAAAATACTTTGTTATATATTTCTGACTACTACAACTTAGACAACAAAAACCTACATGTCATTGCATCAAATTTGTATTTACAGGCCAAACGTTGACCCTAGTTGAAATAATCAGCAATTTCACTGGCAACTTCCAAGGCCACAGCATAGATCATATGGCAGAAATGCAGAAAAAGAGGATAGATTCTATTATCTGACATCAGACCCAATGTTGACCTATTCTGCAGCAATGTTGAACTAATTGCATCAGCAATCATAATGAATTCTATCTTTCATGCTGCGTTGACCAAATCCCAAGAACAGTATACTGTTATGTTGACTAGCCACTGCAATGTTGACCTTTTCAGTAGCATGAGCTGGAGGTACACTTGGCCATTTTTTGCTGCTATTTTAAAGTACAACGACCCCTTCTTATTCATATTTCAGTACTGTATTATTTAAGGGATATTATTGCTGATAAAATTGGATCAACAGTCCTCTAAGGGATGGTAGGTTATTAGGAAGGTGGTGATACTGATTAAAAGTTTTAGCTAATAATCATGCAAAGGATTTTGGCAGTGATGAATTGATTACTTAGTCAATAGTTCTGTAAGGGCTGGTGGCAATGGCGGACAAAACATTGGGCCAGCACTCATGTAAGGGATGATGTCAGTCATAACTGAGGAGTTTAGCCAACAGTTTTGTAAAGGATGGTGGCTGAGATTTTACCCAGAATACATATAAAGGAGGTGATAAGATTTTTACCTTACAGTTATATGCTATGGTAATAGGATTTTTCATTTTAGCCAATAGTCATGCATAACATGGTGACCAACATAGCTAGCAATTCTGAAAGGGATGGTTGCTGTATTGAATGTTGTGTCTAATAAAATGAGAACAGTGAAAGCACTCATGCGTTTTTAAGTTAATATTAAAATTCAAATCTTGTGTTAATACTCAGAGATGGAGATGGAGTTGACTGTAGTCTCCCAATTTAGTGGTGCCTTTCGCAGTGAATGTTAAGGGATGCCCTTCCCTTGGATCTCGTTTGGTGATTGTCTTCACTTTTTATAGTCTGATGTATCTTTAGCTATTGACCTGTGTTAAATGTGTGCCGTTGCTTAGGTTGTAGGCATTGTATCTAACATTAAATGCAGTTTTGATTGGACAGTCATAACACATCTTTATTACTTTAGGCTGACTTGTTTGAAGATATAAATGTGGAGCTCAGTGCTCACGTATCAGAACCTAAACCATGGAAGAGAATACATGTGTTGTGATAAGAATGTGTTATTAATATTTACTGAAGACACTAAAATTAATACAATTCTTAATCATTAAAATTATCTCCCCCATGAATGTAAGGTTGATTCTAGGAAATATAAGTACAAACATCAAGTTCTAGCCCCAAGATCTTGTAAAGCTGTCTCTTTGTCCTCTGATCTCTTCTGACATTTGATGCACATCACCATGACCTGTTTGGGCACTGACTCTATCTGTTTCTTTAGACCACCATTTTTGTATCTGTACCATTGTCCACTTGCTTTGCAAAATATTCCTGGAGATCTCATCTATTCTAGCAATACCTTCTATCCGACCACTTTAAGCATTTGCACTTCATCTTTATCTACTCTTGTTCAACTCTCTCAATAATCTACTAGAAGTTCTCCAAAAACCTGCGCTAATTTTTAATAGTTAACATGCATGTAAGAATGTATCATATCAATATTATTTTTATTTTCACTTATCCATATGCAAATTAATCTGATATATAAATTGACCATTGGTTTTGCAGTGTTAAAGGATTTCGGGCACTAGTTGAAAGACATCTTGAAGTTGAAGTAACAGGTTTAGGGTGTGATGGACTTCCAATCAAAGTAAATGCTATTGGTTGGCAGGCACGGATATTACAGCATGAATGTGATCATCTTGCTGGCCTTCTCTATGTTGACAGAATGATCCCTAGAACATTTAGAACTGTGGAAAATTTGAGGCTACCTCTTGCAACTGGTTGTCCCAAGCCAGGTGTTGGCTGAAGTCACTTAATTATGGATTTCTTCAATAATGGTAATTGGATGTGAGATTTTTAATTTTGATTGAGCAGCGGGGCTAAGTTTCGTTGTTTGCTGATTATAATTACACAAGCTTTTCAAAAAATAAATTCATTGTAATTTTTTTTTGGAAGTTTATGGAATAAAAACTAGGTTGCTGGTTTTGGTACTAGTTCAGGTTTGGTTCGTGGGTTCAGCTAATTTTTTTTTGGAGTTTCGATTCGTTTCGGGTTCGTTAGTACAAAAAACATGTAATATATATATATATATATATGCAGCCTAGACGCATGAATTAGGATTAGAATATCACATAACATCATATAAACAACAAAACCACCATAAACTTAAATGTCATTTAAAACATGCATGATAAATATTCATCGTCCAAACTTCAAGTTCAATATTAAATAATAATATCAAGTTCAACACTTGTAATCATCAAATGGATTTTCTAAATCATCAATATCATTGTCAACATTGACATTAGATGATGTAGGAAGACTAGATGAATCACAAGCAGTGCCAGTGGCACTATCATTAGCACTAATATTGTGCTCATGTTGGCCATTGGACTCCTCATATGCAATATGGTGGTAAGTGGAAGCATCCAAATTAGTATGTTCTGGCTCTATATCCCATAACTTCGTCTCCCCTTGTAGTCATGTTGTTTGTGTGAAAGGAGACACAAGTTGGAATGCACATATACTAAGTTCTTCACTCTTTTTGAGAGCAATTTATTGTGCTTTACTGAGTGAATGAAAGAACACATGTTCCAATTCCTCTTGAATGCAGATGAACTAGCAACCTATGAAGACAAAGTAAACAATTAAAGCTATATATTATTAAAAAAATAAAAAAATTATAAATGAAAATTTAACTAAAATATGAAAATTTGTTAAACTTGTGATAAAAATTTAATTGCGAGGGGTTGTAGATGTTGGAAGTATTGGCCATGGAAGTACCACCAACTATGAGCATCCTTTAAGAACCTATCACGAAGAGCCTCAACACCTTGACCATTTGAATGCACAAAATCAATGAACTCACTTGTGACCTCGCAATTCAGGTTCAAGGAAGAGTCTAATGAATGTTGCCTTGTACCCTTCAACCATTTTAAAATCTCTATATGGGGGAAGCCTTCCTAGCATAGAAAGAATTTGACTACTATAGTATTTTGGAGACAATGCAAAGGCAAGATGTAATGGGTCATTTTGTTCCATCTTTTTTCAACAATTGCATGCATTTGTTTGAAGAAAATCTCTTAGGGTCTTGCTCTTTCAATTTATGGTGCACTTCATCTTCTCAATCATTGAGTCGGTGCAATTATATATCTCTCCAATGCATGGCTTGTCCATGTCAGTATAGTGAATCATACTCAAAATGGGCTCAATGAAAGTGAGATACTCCACACGATCCCACCATGAGTCATCTATTATCATCCGCTTAATTTTTGTTGCCCTTTCAAAGTTGCTTTACCTTCATATAGACCAATTTTGGTTAATCACCATGCTAGAAAGTGCCTATTTAACTTTCACAAGTCGTATCAAGATGATTGTGTTAGAGGCAAAATGGGTATTTGCAACCTATTACAAATAAAAGAAGAATAATTAAAATTTAAAAACAATCAAATTATGAAAATGTAAATACTACTTCACTTACCTTCAATAACTCCAATTTTGAAAATGATTTGAAAATTCCTTGAGTGGTGATAAATATCTGGATGTCCTCAACCTCTGCATACAATTCTTTGATCCAATCAATTTTATTCCCAAACCTTTTTAGCATAATATTGAGTGAGTGGATTGCACAAGGCGTTCAAAAGATGTGAATATCATTCCTCAACCAACAACCCAACAACTCTACAAGTCTTGGCGTTGTCCGTTACAACTTGAACAACATTGCAGGGTCCCACTTCCTCAATGGCTGCAATGAGAATATCAACATTAAATTGTCCATCTTTTATCTGCCCCTCACAATCCATGACTTTCAAAGCATTGCCCCTTTATGGGACACTGCTATGGCATTGATCAAGGGCCATTTTTTTGAATCTTTCCAACCATCTGAAACAATGGACACACCTGTCTCAATCCATGAATCCCTTATGGGCTTCAATGAATCTTCAACCATCTTGACCTCTTTTTCCAATAAGGTGCCATGCACTTTCTCATAACCCGGGCCCTTGTACCCTTTTGGAGCTTCATTAACTATTTTTAATATTTCTTTCCAATATGGAGAGCGAACAACATTAAAAGACAATCCAAAGCTTCATAAATACATCTTGTTACATGTTGGTTGGCAATGTCTCAACTCACATTTAGAAATGCAACTTCCAAAGGTCCCTTTGATCTTTTGTTTAATGGGTTGTTCACTTTGATTTTGAGGATGATGAGTGGCTAAAAATGGGTGGTTTTCTGCCATGATATTGGAATTAGATGGGGGCAATATTCCCTTTAATTTTTTTTAATAAGGGGTGATTTGATAAATGAGATTCCCATTCATCTGCTCATTCTTGTTCCATAATATATCTTATGGCTGTCTCTGATGGAATAGCTACACTATTCTTTCTAGGGCAAGCTTTGATGCCTTTTCTAGGCATTCCACACAAATTTGCTTTCACCCAAAAATTTGAACTAGAATAATGAACATCACATCCATTGCTTTTCCAAATGTAACCACCACCACCTAGAACCAATTGTATCATTTGAACATATTTCCATAGAGGAGAATTTGGATCTGTTTTGAATTTAGGTTGAGTTGTGGAGCTAGAACTAGTTGACATTGTGACTCCTATGGCAAAAAGTTTTGTAAACAACACATTCAAAACAAAAACAAAAAAGTTGAATACAAAAAAATGATTTATAAAACCCAACTCTTTTGAATCTTTCATACATTCATAGAAGAATGGAAAAAAAATTAGATAAACAAAGCAAAGAATTTGTTTCATGTTTGTAAAACAAAAAATGGAGAAAAAAAAAAGAAAAAAAACTTATCTCTTTGCAAAAATATCCTTCTACAATCTTTTTGGCAGCAATGAGCATTTGCAAATGTGTAGGAATGACAATGCAATTGTTTGTAGAAGTTTCAATGGCCAATCTTCAACTCCCTTTGTTGATCCAACAAGCAAAACTAAATGCTCAACCTCTTGGAATGAAAAAAGTTTGCAAAATAAATGAACAAAAATAAAGTAGTTTTGGTGTTTTATGTCATTTAGAAGTCACTTTTAGGGTTGTATAGGGCGCAGGTCAAAGTCAAAGTGAATTTTTTTTTTTTAAAAATGCAATTTTTTTTTGAAAAGTCCACCGCTGGGGGTGCGGGTTCTCCTTGGGTGCGTATCACGCCCCCTCAAGGGGAACCCTGTTGGTACCCATAGAGGGATCAAATTGGGACCTGAACCTAGTGCAAATTGGACCCAGATGTGACCCCTGTTGTGGCGAAACTGGTAACAAGAATAAAAACAATGCAACCAAAGAAACAAAACAGGGACATCTTGAGCAAAACTCAGACACATGCCATTTGTAGTCATTGCAAGGATGAAAACACTAAGCAGTATATAAATCAATTCATTTCAATGCCTGCAAGCAGCGAGGGACCTTTGTTTTTTAATGCATCCTTATGTTTGGCACCTCTCTCATAGACAACCTATTTGGACAAACAAAGAATCTAATTGGTTACCATTCAATTACTTTGAAACATATGTATACATTTACTCAAACTTGGATGCAAACAATGTTCCATTCACCTTTATCCCCTAATTTGGTTGTTGTTTAGCATGCAAAGCGCAAATAACTAATAAGTTCATAACCTTATTGCAATGCTATATATGTAAATATCTATTATATAAACTTTATAAAACAAAATCTGTTTTATACGTGGGATAACTAAAAAATCTTATATTTTGATACAAATATAAATATAAATAAATAAATGTGCATATAACTTGCTCATAACGCTTGTAATTTTAGAGAATGTAATCAATTTAGATATATCTTATATAAAAGAAGCTAACGTTTCCAATTGGAAAAAGTATATTTTGGAAAACCTCCAACTCATTAGTGCCCATCAATTGATTCAATGGTATTTTCTATTGTCTGGAAGTTGTAATTTTGTTTTTTATGCATTGCCAAGAGTAGGCTAATTTGAACCAATGCATTAAAAAATATGTAGAAATTTGAATGAGCAAATTTTTTTCTATACTAGCATTGAGATGGCCCCACAAATCCAGATTCAAGAAGATCATTATGCCGTTAGCGTGTAGAAGTTTATGCATAGTTGTGGAAAACAAGACTACTCATGTAACGAACAACATTATAATCGATTAGAATATTTGGAGACTCACATGTTAGTTAAGAAAGTTGACAATCCACTAGCTTTGTTGTTGTAGGGAAATAAAAAATCGTCAATAAATATGTAAGAGCTAATAAAGAACAATAATTCAAAAATTCAGATATATAAAGAGCTAGGTATGGTGAATTAACAAAAAAATAGATATATTTTGAAAATACAATAAGATGAATTAGGGCTTATTTTGGAATTAAATTGAAATGAACATCAATTGTTGTGATGTGACAAAGATTTGATATTTGTAATCTAGTATTAGATATTGTGTTAGAGACTTGAGATGACTAAGAATTGAGAGTTTGAGATCATGGAATGCAATCACACTAATGTGATCGAGTCCAGGTGGTGTCGAAGTGGTGTATCATTGTGATGGTGTGATTTTATTTGAGTAGAGTAAACCTTTAATGTTGATTGAAAGGTTTGTTTTATGTATATCTACTTTAAGGAAAATTGGGTGGTGGTAAGAAGCATCCTTGGAACCTTCTATAATAGTGGAGAAGAGTGATTACCTTCTTTAGTCAAGACCCAAAGTTGAGTGTTCAGTTATTAAAAGAGTGTAATAGTGTTGGATGTTGATGTAGACAAAGTGGTTGATATGTTGAATGTGTAAGAGTTGGGATAAATATGCAAGTGCGTTTTCATGATTATATAATCCTTAGAATGACCTAGGTGTTGTCTCTAAATGCATTCCCTAGACACACAACTTAAAATTTGTGGATTGTACATCAAGTAGTGGCTATGTTTAAGATTATTGGCCTTCAAATGCTAGGATTTTGAATTTTTGAAACACGGGCCAAGCTTATATCCGTAATCCTATATAGGGGGTAGAATTGCAAATGCAATCTAATATAGCATGAGCAATGTTTTATCAAATGAGTTGGGGATGCTTTGAATTGATGTGGCATTACAAAGTGTTTGATCTAACTTTTGACTCATCAAGTGTGCTAAAAATGCCCAATTAAGTGCTATAACCATGCAGTAATGTTATTCACAGAAATGCATAAAATGAGTGGGGAAAAAGTGTATGCACTTTTCTCCTCTATTGTCATTAGCAATGATGATGCACAATTGAATTAAGAATAGTTAAAAGATTATAACAATGGTGTTGAATGTAGATATGGGTAGAGTAATTGATATGTTGTGAAAAATATGCAAGTGTGTTGTCCTTATTAGATTATCCTTAGAATGACCTAGGGTGATGCCTTCGAATATGTGCCCTAAACACAATTCAAACTCTTTGGCACTATGTTAATGGGTAATAGTCACTTTCAAGATTATCAACCATAGAATGCAAGCATTTTGAATTTTTGAAATAGGGAAAATAGTTGTGCTTGTCATTTAGTTCAAGCTAAGCAATGCTTTGGGAAATGGACTAAGGATGCTCCAAATTGAGTGATGCGGTATAACAAAGTGTTGGATTCGGATTTTGTGTTAGCAAGCATGCCAAAACTGTCTAATTAAGTGCTAAGACCATGCATTATTGACCTGAGCCACACAAAGTTGTGTAAAGTACATGAAGAAAAGTGTGCACTTTTATCCTCTATAATCATTAGCAATTAGGACCCAAAACTAAGTTAACAATTTTAAAGAGTGGAATAGTGGTGTCAAATGTTGATGTACATAGAGTAGTCAATATGTTGAACCTACAAATGTTATTGATATATATGCAAGTGTGTTGTCTTGATTAGATGATCCTTACAATAGCTTAGTCGGGTGCCTTTAAATACTTTACCTAAACACACAATTCAAGCCTTTTGGCATATACATTGATGAATAATGATCATGTATGAGATTGTTGACCTTGGAATGCAAGAATTTTGAATTTTTGAAACAAGGGACAAGATTGCACAATAATCTAGTCTAGGGGATTGAATTGCAAATTCAATCTAGTATAGGATGGGTAATGCTAGGAAATAGATTGGGGACACTCTAAATTAAGTGATATGGCATTACAAAGTATTGAATCTAAATTTCAAGTTAAAAAGTGTGCTAAAAGTTCCCAATTAAGTCCAAGACCATGCATTAATGATATTGACCCAAAGTGGCATAAAATAAGGGGGAAAGTGTCTACCATTGTCTTCTCTACAATTATAAATCTTTTCTTGTGAGTTCAAGTAGATTGACATCAATTTGATGCGCTTCAAGTTTTCAACACACTTTTTTTGATACATATGTGTTTGCATAAGAGTGGTTACAACATGGCTTATGATAAGAATCAAATCAGTTTGTTCATAACTATTAATTCACACCTTTGGTAATTGGTACATATACTTACATGTTGGATACTTTTCATTTCTTTTCCATAAATTTAGCCCACCAATTGTAAACTAGAGATAAGGCTAGGGACCTTCCCATCAAGTGAAATTCTCACAAATCCTAGGAGACAACTAGGGGCCTTACCCAGAGAAACTCTATTTTATACTACAAATTGTAAGAGAGTTGCTCATTGAATAAACAAGCATTCACATGTGTATATTTACAAACCATAAATAATAAACAAGCCATAACAAGGCAAGAAAACAATTGTATAATATTATTAGCCAAGTAATAAATAATTACAATTATTGAACATCTATGTTGTAATAGTTTATATACAAAATATTAAAAAATATTTGTAGTGGTTGATATACAAAATAACTCCTCTCAAAATGAAGGATCATCACCTCTTTTATTTCCAACAAATGAGGAAGCCCAAATTAATAGATATCCCAAAAATTAATTTGTTTTAACTTATATAATATATAATGTTAATAAGATAAAATATTGTTAAGTATATAAGGAAAACATACATAAAGTGGCACACCTCTTAGCAAAGGCATAGTCGATGTCATTAGAGGAAGTATGCAATGTTACGTTTTATGGAGAAACATGTAATATTTAGCGTACTATCGTAAATTGTCACCCTTGACAATTTCAAACTATATTGACACCCTATTTTTCCTATAACATTAATTATATTAATAATTTATTCATTTTGAAGCTAGATTGGGAAAATACATTAAAATCCTCGACATCATGAGAAATTTGGGCCAAAAATACCCGGTCAAGGGCAAGGGTTCCCTTGGCCTAAAGGTGACCTATTTTAATAATCAACATTTTTGGTGTCGGCCCATGGAGATTTAAAAAGGATTCAAGGTTGGCCTATAATCAAAAAGCTCAATTAGGATGCATATATAAACAAGTTTTCTTCTCATTTGAACATTAGATAATAAAAAACAAGCATTATGAACAAGGTACTATCATGATAAATTATTCCCTTTTATGAAGATGGATATGAGTTATCCTCTACATGCTAGCTACAACAATCTATTGGATTTTGTGGACTAACCTCTTGCAGGTCTTCAAGCAATTCAACCATCCATAAAACAAACTTTGGTGGCAACTTATGGTGTGAACATCACTTCAAAAGAGATTTCATACCTAAGATAACATTATCAATTATCATTTGTTATTACGATCAATTATCATTTATTTTTCCTCTAGCCAACCTACGGTAAGCTCTCTTTACCATCATCATTTGTTGTTTATGGAGGTGAAACACCAAAACTAAGTTTGACTT
>VDFB02055081.1:0-41608 GCA_007258455.2 Sequoia sempervirens
AAGGTCAAAATGGGGCTAGGTAGGACTCATTCACCACACATGGAGAATGGGTCCGACTTGGAGGGGACTGATTCACCATGCATGAAAAATGGGTCCCACAGGGGCCATTCTGATAGCTAAGAAGGTAGGAGATAAGGAAATAAGGTTTAAATTACAACTTTGTGGGGATTTGATCAATTAAAGCCTCAGGATGCACAATATGGACTAAGAGGGGCCTATTATTTATGATGTAAATGTTAAATAGGGATTGGCACACAGAAATAAATGTGAAAGTGTAATTAAATACAATTTACAACACTAAAATGAGATCCACATAGCCTATAAAGGCACAAGAACCAATGTGAATGTGCAAGACACATTACAACACTAGTTTATCATTAAATTTAATTTATAAGCCTTCTAGATTAATGTGAAGATGTATTTAAATACATTTTATTAGGGAAAAATTTAGTGGCGAATCTTCCCCAATTGGAAAATAATTAAAATTGGGACCTCCAAAAATGGCAAATAGTACAAGCTAAAAAGGATGCTGAATCGCCAGGTTTTTATAAAGAAAGTAATTTCGTCCTGATTATTTTACCTATTTAAACAATGCGTCATTGGAACTAATTCGCTAGTAGTTTATATTGTAATTACAAACATTAATTATATTTTCCACTAACATTATATTCCTACCATTAATTTTGGGGCAATATCGCCACTAATAATAAATTACCATTTAATTTTGGGGCTTTTATTTATTGCCATCAATTAGCTTTTTAATGAGATGGCTGCAGGTTGATTATGCGACCTAATACACATGTGCCTTTTAAAAGGCTTGTTGAGACCCATAATTTTTTTTGGGCCACATGATTAAATCTAATTGTGTGGCCCAAAATAAATTCCATGCCTCAACAAGCCTTTTTAAAGGCACATGCATATTAGGTCACAAAATTAACCTGCAACCATCTAATTAAAAAGCTACTTGATGGTAACATTTTCACTTTTCATTTAGTCTTAATTTTTAAGTTATATTTTTAAAAAACATTTAATTTGTGTATTGCCCCCTCGACCCCCATAAGGGGGCTCTGCCCCCTTGACCCTCGCAAGGGGCGCTGCCCCTTGACCCTGCCGGTGGCTACCGCCCCCGGGCCCCTACTTCAATATTACAAAAAAAATAAAAATGGGGGAACTATGCCAACCAACTATGCAAAGTTTTAAAGGAGAGATTCACCATGTAATTAATCTTTTTAGTGATTATTCACTAGGAATCGCCACTATTATCCTACTTCAATATTACAAAAAACAAAAAAAATATGGGGAAACTATGCCAACCAACTATGCAAAGTTTTAAAGGAGAGATTCACCATTGTAATTAATCTTTTTAGTGATTATTCACTAGGATTCGCCACTATTATCCTACTTCCAATGTGCAAAATACTAAAAATATGGGGAACTCAGCCAGCTAGCTATGCAAAGTTTTAAAGGAGAGATTCACCATTGTAATTAATCTTTTTAGTGATTATTCACTAGGATTCACCACTATTATTATTATTTTTACCAATTATTCATTAAGATTCACTAGGATTTTATAAATTTTTTTAATAATGTGCATAGATTTGCTAGGAAAATTAATAATATTTTTCAAATAAAAGGAAAGATTAGAGGTGCACTACTGGCCCTTAGGGGTTTTTAAAGTTATCCCTACATTTTATAATGTTGAATTAGGAATAAATAGGTTCATTAAGTCTAGAAAAGCATGAAAGTACTTTACAAGACTTTACAACACCTTTACAAGATGTCATTAAAAGCATGTTATTCGATTTGCAAGGGTCCAAGACCTAGTGTGGACACATAAAATGCCTCACTACACTAGATTAAGACCTCATTAAGTCCATTTTATCATGAATTAATCCAATTTCAAGCAAAGGGTCCTTTTTCTATGGCACAACACTAAAATAGAAAAACTTGCATCAAGAGGGGTTCAATCATACCGATGCTAGTGGGATACGACAACACTAACCAAGAGGGTTGTGCAAGCCCCCAAGATCAAGATCCTATAGCAAGCTAACATAGCCACAAGAGAAAACACATGAAAAATGACATAAGGAGCAATAACAAGGCATAACCATACACTACCAAAGACAAGGAGGAAAGAAAAACAAAAAGAAAAAGAATGGTAGATCAAGCTTCGACCATTTTTCCATCATAATGTGGATTGGATCTAGGTGGTTTGTCCAAAAATTCATGCTCACTATGAGGCAAAAAAGCTTCAGGCTATCCACTTGGTGAGTATCCAAAGAGGTGAGACACATACACACCTGGTCAGTATGCACTTACACACACAAGCAAGTGGCAATGGGAAAGTGATTCCTTAGTTTAGCTTCCCATCCAACTAGACCAAATCTATACCTCCTGATAACTTCAAGATAAGGCACCATACAACAATAAATTTTGAGCTTCATGAGGTAAGAAAAACTATGTATGCTTGATACTCATGAACAAACAAGATGGCTCCATAGGCATGTAAAGTGTGTTATGAAAAGTGGCCATATAATAGAAAATGTAAATGCAACAATAGTGTAAGGAATGTTTGAATGAGTCTTGCTTAGTTCATGTAAGGTCTTTAAGTTAGGGAACATTGTGCCTAATTTCTCTAAGAAAGGACAAATCAAAGAATAGAAGATTCACAACATAAGGGATGGAGTGTATCTCATCAAGCTACTAAGAGGAATATAATATGCTAAGAGAGATCACACTCTTGAAGGACATCACACCTAATGTCCCCACAAAGTTCAAGACACATTGAATGAAGTAAGGAAGCTACACAATGAAACATGAAAAATGCAAAGAGAATAATGCCAATCTATTCCCCCACTTTAAAGAAATTACTAAACACCATGCTATGAGAAATTGATTTAAAGTAGCAAATGATAAATGCTAACAATAAAGAAGAAATGAGAGCTAACTTGGAAAGCACTATTCCAAATCATATGTTTCCAAATAAAGCTATGTCATGAAAGGGAATAGAAGGGGTTACCCTAAAAATGAAACTCAAAAACATGAGGGATCCATGGAATTCAGGTCAGTATATTCTTGTTACAATGTTATTTAGAGAGCTTGAAACTATCATCATTCCCCAAATACTCATAGAATAGAAAGAGTGATACAAAGAGAGAGAAAACAAATAAAAATATTTTGGGTCAACATGGAAGAGACATGAATATCTTGACACCTTACGTCATCCCCAAAAGTAAAACACAAGACAAATGAAAAAGATAAAAATGGAAAATATTTTGCGTCAACATGGAAGAGACGTGAATGTATCAATGCCTTGTGTCATCCCCAAAAGGAAAACACAAAACAAATGAAAAAGATAAAAAGGAAAAGGAAAAATATTTACGACATAAAGAAGAATATAGCTACAAATAGAGGAATTTCACATAGAGATAGAGATACATCAAACAAAATGTCACAAGGGATCACATCACATGCATGCAATCACATGAAAGGAAAAGAAACAATGAAAAAGACTAGTTAGGCACATGCGAGTCAGCCTGTTAGCAAGTCATCCAAAGCCCAATCATGTTCATCATATATGGAAGGTGGAAAACTAGCCAAAAGGAAAATTACAAGTGCTCTACTAGGACAAGGCTATCCAATTCTTGCCCCCACTTAGTCTAAAACAAGAATGAGTTGAGGTGGGTGAAGGGAAAGATCTCCTTGCATTTTGAGATGATTTGCAATAAGTGTGTAACATGTAATAACTTAAGAATAAGAATACCCTACAATTATTACATGATAAGGATTTGAGGGATATGCTTCAAGGAACTATTTCTATGATATCTAGCTTTCTAAATATTTTTTGTAAAGCATGAAACTCATTAGTACTATGTCCAAGAACTCTATGATATCAAAAATGTGATGTGTTTATATTCTTAGGACTTGGATATCAATCTTGTCTTATGGGTGGTAATGTATTAAATCCTCTGTTTAGAAGTATCTGTAAATTCATTTTAATATGAGTTGATGGGTAAGGGAATTGTAGTTTCTTTTTTTTGTAAGGTCTTTTGTGCTTGCTAGATTCACCAATTTCTCTAATTGATCATGGAGGAGGAGGACCTAAGATGATCCTATCATCCTTGTCATAATTAGGAGGAATTGGTTGCTCTTTAGGAAAGAGGGTACTCATTTCAGGAGGGCGATCTTGATATCCTAACCCTTTAGTATCTTCAGTTCCAAGGAATTTTCTCTAAGATTTGATGAATTTCATCTTCACTTGTTGTATCACATCCTTATTTTCTTCAGATCATGAATCCTTTTCCATATGTCTCTTCTAGATTGATGGGAGTGTTGGTCACTTTGTTAACATAAAATGGTTGAATGTTTTCTTGATTAGAAACACTAGGTTCACCTATTGTAGGGAACTTAGGTTTGGTTTGTGTTTCAATTTCAGGATGTAGGTAGCCAAACATCTCAAGTGGAGGTATTATAAGGGGTGTTGGTTGTTTCGTGAATGGATAAAAGGATGTGTTAGTTTCAAGGTTATTAAGGAAAACGTTTAGGAATTTATTCATGTTTTCATCATCTTCTCCAATGATGTCAACATCACAAGGAGTACATGCATTAGGAGTCGAGTGAGCATGAATAAGTTCAATTTCATTAGGATCATTTCCAGAAGCACAACTTGACACATCCATTAGGGACTTCAAGGACATCCAAAGCTTGATAAAGCACACATCCATGATGAAATGCAATACAAGAACTTAGAATGTAAATGTGAAATTATGCAATGTATGCAATGAAGTTAAGTGCAATGAAATGAAGAAAACTAAAACTTTGTAAACTAAAACAAAAAACTAATAACAAAAAATTTAAACATAGAAATAGACTTTTGGATGCTAGAAAATATAATTTAAAATTTGTACTAAAAGTAAATCACCTAGAGGGATGTAAGAGTCCCAATCTAGCGTTTTTTCTTTAATTTCATTTTTTAAATAATTACTATACTTTCTAGTTTGTATGATGTCCAGGGTAAGTGCAAATGCATATTTTAGATGATTTTCAATGATCCAAGATGTAGAAATGCAACCTATATGCACTTTCAATAATGCAAGATTTAGAAATACTAGAATGTCAATTAACTAGTGCAAACGCTAATGTAATGTTAGTGTAAGCTAGATCTAGGATAATGATGCACTCCTAATTAGACTTAAGATGTTCTAAATTTAGGTTCACCAAAATGAAAGGTGGAAAAATGGTTGTTGCTTATGGTTTGGGACATAGAACAACCATCTTCTACACTTCTCATTCAAGGAAACCCTAGATATCTCAATCCAAGGATGAAGTAGGAGAAAGAGATCTTGCAAAAGGGTGTCATAGGGTCTAATTGGAACTAAAGAGGGGTTCACCACCAAGCTAGGGCTTGGAAAAACTAATGAAATGCAAGAACTAATGTTTAAACCTAGTGTAATGCAAAGCTTCACTAAATGACCTAAAAATGCATGTAAATTAGAACAAAAAGCTGAGAGATGAGAAGTGTGCACATGAAAATATGTAGAAGCCTAAATGAAGACTTGTAATGTTGAAAAGATTGAAATTAATGCTTCTTGGGTCTCATACACCAGTCTAGGTGATTTTGTCCTAGATTAGGGTTTTTGGGTAGGAACAAAAATCTGGCAGAGATATATTTGTAACTCCTAAAAACTATAAATTTCACTATACTGAAACTCATATGCCAGAAGTGGTGTATCAGTCTAGTTTGAATTTCCTAGAAAATCAGGACCTAAATCTGCTCTTCAATCATTGCTCTACCTTCTTGACTTGGTTTCTAGATCTGAATGTGAAGTTTTTGCTATGTAAATGTTCTCCAATGATCTTGTAATTAAGGTGAAACTTGAATGACTTTGCAACTTCAAAAACTTCTTTCCAAGTTTGTTCCTTTAAAGGTCTTCAACCTAGATCTGCAAATCACACACTAAAGGGAGGGAAAATTGTTTCTTTGTTAGTGGAAATGGATTTTCCTTGGTCAAACCTCGTTTTGGTAATAAAACCTTGTAATGAAATTAAATGAGATAATGGAATGATGAATGAACAAAATGTAATGTTGCAACTCACCAAACCCTAGAAAGAAAGTGTTGCAAACATGAATGAAGTGGCTCCAATGGATATAGATCTTGACTCTTGCTTGAATATGATAGATCTTGACTTGAATGCTAGCTTGAATCATGAAATCCTACATCACAATTGTTAACTCAAAAATAAACTTTATGCATAATGACTTTGACATGATGCTTGACACTTGAATAAGTCTCCAAAACACTTGATAATCAGCACTTGAATGCTCCTGAATTCTCTTGTAAACACTTGAATACTCTTGTGAACTCTTGAATGCTCAAATTTGCTATAATTCATGAATACTCAAGTTTTGAGGTGTAAAACGAGTGAAATAACCTTTTATTTATACTTGTTTATGCCAAATTTTCTGAAATTACAACACTACAAGCTGACATCAGATCTAGGAGGATAAAATCCCATGAGGAATTTGAATTAAATTTAATTTTGGGCCACATGGGACTTATATAGAAGAAGTGGCATATGAGTCCCATTAGGCTTAACTATGGGACACATTTTTCAAAAATGCTTAGATTTATGTGAAATCAAGATCAGGACCCTGAAACTTAGGTGGGACCCATATGTCCAAGGTGGTGTATGAGTCCTAGATCACTAAATATGGGCCACACAACCTAAGAAGACATGAAATATGATTGGATGTTGGTTTATGTGGGTATTATCCTCAAAAAGATGCATTCATTAAGGTTTGTGGATGCAAAATAAGGAAAAATAAGGCATAAAGAAGCCCAATTAATAATGACAACCCTAGATTTGTATGAAAGTGTGGTACAACACTCTACAACACCTAAAATAAGGTACAATTAGGTCCATTTAGTTTATAAGGGACCAAGACCTAATGTGAGCGTGTTAACACATTACAACACTAAGTTGAGGCACCGTTAGGCTTAATTTTATGAGGGTCCAAACAAGTGTGAAAATGTCACAGATGACAATTTTCAACACTACACAAAGAATGACAATAAAAATAAAACATCATCTATAATCTATGTAATTTCAATTATGGAATAATGCAAAATGATAATGTTTTATTATTTTTGACACAATGTATAAGTAATCATTCAAATATAATCACACTACTCACAAAATTTGATTAGACAAGCCAAACATTTCTCTAGACCATATATATAATGCATAGATGTTATCAAGAAAAAGTGATCAATACAAAGTAAAGGTTAGCACATATAAAATCATAAACGTCTCATTTTAGTAATCTAAAGCATAATACAACAAAGATAATACATTTGTTAAAGTAGTCTTGATATATGTCAATGCACAATCATCAAGAAGAGATTAATATATTGTAGATATCACATACATGTGAGTCTTATATCAATTAATAATAATATTCCTTATCTTAGTTTTGTGTGTTCCATGGGGTGCACACAAATTAATGAGAAACAAATTAGATCAAAAAGATGCTAGAATCCTTGCAAAGCATGAGTATAATAGAAGAGTACATACAAAAATAATGCAATACTTAGAAAATACATGTAAATATTCTTATATTAAATTGTATGACTTCTTAAAGAAACAACTTCCTTGAAAATACTACTATATGTCAATATACAATTCAAAATGATTTTTGTTTTTGCTTATAACATCAATATAAAAATCCCATATGAAATAATATATAAAACACAACCAATATGAAATAAATACACATAAAATAATGTTCCCTATTACATACTTAAAATACTACAAAGATAAGTGTTAGTGTACTTTACCCTAGTTAGGCTAACTTAAACTTAGTTAGGTGTTGGATTTGACCATTGACTCATTCCCCATGAGGTGTCAAGGTTGTTGAGGTGTCTTGAGAGGTGTCCAATCACTCTTGACACCTCTCCCTTCCAGAGAGGAGAGCAACTCGCCACCACTGCAAGATGAGGAGCCATCTCCTCAATCCATAACATGTGTGCCTATTCTTGTGGTTTATGGTTGATCATCCTCATGCTATATATTGAGGGTTTGAGCTCTTTATTCTTGGATTAGCTAATAGAATTTCATCTTTATCCATGTGCTTGTTTCTTATTTCCTAGATCCTTGTTGTTTTTAATATGGTATCAGAGTGAGAAGGAGGTAAGGAGGTAGTTTCAAGCCATTAGGTGAAATATGTTTTTGATAAAAGGGGTATAAACGGGTTTTATAGGGACCCGAAACCGTAGACTATCATTACAAACAAAGACCACAAAAGAGGACCAAAAGGCAAAAAGGCTACCAGAAAGAAATAAACTAGCTAAAACAGATAGCCATGAAAAACCTCAAAAAAAAACCATTAAACAGCCAGCAACCAGACAAAGCAGGGCCCAGGCCACAGCTAATCCATGGACTTCAAAAGCTCGTCTGCAACCTCTTCTAAGTCCACCATATCCTAGACCCCCTCCATAAAGATCTGAGTTATATTAGGGGTGGTTAGGGATTTTCTTTTCGTGTTGGATTTGGTGCGCTTAGAAATCCCAGCTTCCTCATCCTGGTCTTTCTCCTGGTCAAGGTCGACAATCAGAGCTCTCTTCTGGGTTTTCTCCAATCTTTCAGACATAGCTTTAATGATAACAGAGTTGTGTCTGGCAATTCTACAATTTTGATCACCAAGTTTTTTCATTGTAACTTTCATTTTTTCCATTTCATTTTCAACGGTGTTGTCCTTATATGTATTATCCTGCACAGTGGTATTCTTCTCCGCATTGTTCTAAATTAACTCTGCAACTTTGGCTTCAATTTCCCCCAGCTTACAATGAAGAGATAATTTTTTTTGTTTTCAACTCGCTAATTTCATGAAATAACCAATTGGTAGCATTAAACTGGTCCAAAGAACACTTCTTGGCATTTCCAATGAAGTCGAAAGGGGGGTCACATTCAGCATTGGCCCCAAAAATAACCGACTCCGCCCTTTTAGGGGGCTATCATTCTCCTGTTGAAAATTCTGAGGGAAGTGGGGGTTCTCAGGACAAGCCTCGACCGCTTTAGCAAAAACAACAAGGGAGTCATCAGGGTAGGAAACTAGCTTATTAACCATTGAGCTAGAGCCCGTCCCCTTAGAGTTAGGGTTAGTTCGGCTAGAGGCGGGAACAGAGCAGTCACCAGAAGGCTGGGGGAATGGCCTGAAGTAGAAGGGGAAGGCAGAGGAGGTGAGGAGCTCTTGACGTGGTCAGGGGAAGCTTTAGAATAAAAAATGATAGGCTCAGTATCATCCTCATCAAGCTCCAGAGGGGCAACAAGGTTTGGAAGGGCGGGAAAATTCTGAAAGTGTTCATAAATGAGCCTTAAAAGACCCATGTGAAGAATCGGGTATCTTTTAGGGCTTCTACTATGATCAGAAAAGCTATTTCTCAGGGAACAAAGCAAGAAGAAGGGGATAGAGACACACACCTTATGCCAGAAGTGATTGAGCAACACGAAGTGGTATCCATAAACCCTAGTGAAGTGGCCGTCAAGAGTGATGTACTCCATGATAACCCTTAGCACTTTTCTCCATAAAGCTTTTATAGTGTCCACTTCATAGTAACTGTTCGTCGTCTTGACAAGTTTTTGCCTCTCAATTTCAGACTTAGGGAACCTCAGCACAGCTTCATCAGAGAATTTCCTGTCTCTAAAAAATTTATGCTCTTCCATTGGAATGCCAGTCACTTCCGCAATCAAAGCTTCATCAATCTAAACTTTCCTCCCAAATAGGAGAACCTCCCCATTGTTCCAATTTTTCTCGAAGAAATCCATAATCTCCTCTTTAGGGCCATGGAGTTTCTCAATGAATGGAAGTAAGCCACCCCTTCTAATTTTACTTCACGCTTTGGCATTCTTGGTGTGAGATTCGAAGCTGGTAGGTTCAACCCTCTTCCGTTCACCACCCATTTTAGAGATCTTAGTTCAGATACTGTTGCAGACAGAAGACCTATTCCAGATCATTCCTTTCCTTCGTAAGACCCACAAAGTGTGCCAAAGAAGGTAATTTATTTGCCGGATCCTCTCGGTCCCATTATATCTTCTATTATTGTTATTCATGGCTCATACCTTCCTCATTAATACAATAAGCCGCTGCTTTCCCATTCAGAACATCGAACTCCAATAAAGCTTGAGCTTTGAAGTGGAGGTCAAACTTTTTGTTCCACGTGAGGATATAGTCGCTCTTGACTCCCTCGTTGGCAAAAAAATCTACAACCGCATTCGCCTCACGGTAGGCATGAGTTATTTTTATTTTGTCAAACTTATTAAGTAAAGCCTTAGCCTCTTCAATCTAATTTTTGATCGACCATGCGGGCTGGGACCTACCACAAAGATTATCAATTATATTTTTTGAGTCCCTTTCAAGCCATAAATTTTTGCATTTAATACCCACAGCAAGATTGATTATGTAATAAGCCCCCACCGCTTCTGCCACGTGATTAGTTTGGATTCCCAAGGGAGTGGTAACAGCTCCCATAAAGTTACCTGTCGAGTCCCTTAGGACCCCACCACACCCGGCCTTCCCCGGGTTTCCTTTGGTCGTGCCATCAAAGTTGGCTTTGGCCCATCCTTCCATAGGAAAACTCCAGCACACTCCATCCCTGGATTTTTTGGTCGTATTAGGCACATTGAAAATATCCCATTTAATTCTCCATTCCCTAGCAATCAGGCTGTCAAAAGGAGAGCAAACAATAGTCTCAACCTTGTCCTCCCTGAAGGGGACAATAGAGAAATTTTCTTTAATCCCCCTTGGAATTCTTTCAAACACTATTTCCTCTGATGATTCCTTATCCCTGAAGATCCGATTATTTCTCTCTTTCCAAATTCCCCAGGACACGTGGGGGAACGAGAAAGCCCACAATTTTTTAATAAAGGGATTGTAAGAAGGGGCTTGGCATTGAACAAAAAAATCCGCGACCGACTCCGGGGGGACCCAAGAAAAATGCCAACTTTTCAGAAACTTATCCCAAACCAAAGAGGAAATATGTTATTGTCTTTTGCGAAATTCATTTAGTTGAATTGACCCCACCTGTGGCTATTTGATTTGCGGTGTTCTCTAATCTATGTCGTGACATCAATCTCTCTGTTGCTGCGTTGGATGAGATTGGAGTTGAGGGGAATCCCTCAAACGAAAACTCCTATATCAAATCTCAAGCACCTAATTCATCTTTTGGGATGCTTTTATATGTTTCTCTGTTAAATGTTGCGTTTGGAACTGGAAATCGCTGTTGAAAGGGTGATTCTAGCACTGACATCGCTGTGCAAATGATGGGAGGTGGATTTTGTGGCAAGAGGGCACAGTTCAACTGTTTGGAGCCTTTTGATGCCCACGATTCTCTACAGTCATGATTGCACAGGCCTTTATGACCCATGACCGAATGCATCTGCAGTGTTAAGAGGCCTTGCATATGCGATTGAGGGGAGGTCGATCATACAGCACCCCAAATCAAGCCACCCGTTTGAATCAAGGAGAGAGACTGAGCAAGAGGGTCATTTTTTGACTCAGCAGAGAAGGGCAAGGCAGCGGCGGCAGCATTTAAATCAGCGGTCGCTTTGTTTGGAGGGCATTGGAGAGGAGATTCATGATTTATGGCCTGAGTAGAGTAGAGTGTAAGTCCTGCCACGCCAAATCAGGTGGTTAATCCTGCTCATTAAGACTTGGTATTTGCTGTTTGATTTGACCTACCCACACAATTTTCTTTTGGTGGTAGACTTTTCTTCAATTCCATTGCAAACAAAGCAGTTCTGCTAGGTTTAAGGTAGAGGTTGCGACTGAAAGTATAAAAGCCACGATAGTCACCATGGAGATAAAGACTTCATGCAGGGGCAAGCAAAGACCATGCATTCCTTAGACTCCCACGAGTCCATACAATGTTGAATCAGCCTCTTTGTTCCCATGGCTCCTTCAACAGATTGCACCAGCTTCCACTTGACTGAGTCAAAGTGTCAATTTTCTTCCATGGTCTCCAACAGCTTCCTACAAACCTCCCAATCTTCCATGCAATCCCTCCTCCAAATCTTTGACTAGACGTTGCAATTAAAGTAAACTTTTTTGCCCTCTCTTCTTTTCTTTGTTAAGAAGGTAAACTTTTGTACTAGCCGCATAGTGGTTTTGATCAACTACAAGAGTTTCTAATTTAAGGGGGTTATTTAAAAATTTGTGAAAATTTGTATGTGGTTGTTGATGATGTGACTTTCATAGTCACTATTAAATGTAACATAAGTTAGCATATAAAGTTAGTCTCTAATGCTAACATATAAAGTTAACATATAAAGTTACACATTGTATTCGTTCGTCGAAGACAAAGGATGAGGCCCGGGTTGGCAGGAGGCCAATTCCCCCTCACAATCAAACTCTTTGCATTCTTCATTTCACCCCGATTCCAACAAGTGGTTGGAAGGGTATATTCACCTCTCTGATAGGTTTACTTTTTGCTTTTAAAGTGTACTTAATTAAATTAGGCCTTTTTTACATGAAATTAATTGTTTGATAACTTTTGCTCGGTAGCTCGAAATTGAGTATCATTTTTTTCAAAAGTGAATAGTTTCTCAATCTCCATGGATCAATCAAATTTATTTTATAAAATGCACTAAGTTATAAAGTGCCAAAATCTAGGGGTGGTCTCTCTTTCAACAGTTTCGAGGGGCAAATTTTCTTTTCTGCTTTGTATAGTGCTACAATTTTGATCATGTCTCTCATGCACAAACCCTTCCATATGAGTATAATTCAAAAACCTCATACTAAATGGAAACTCAAATGTGCATATTGTGGGATGAAAAGGCATATAATAGAAGAATATCAAATTCATGAAATTCACAAACTAAGACAACATTTTCTTGATACTACAAATGCTCTAATTGATCATTATAAAGAACTTGTAGGAAAACCTCGTCTCACTAAGATATATTATGAGACATCATTTGTTGGGTATGTACAAGGTAGTCAGATGACTTACTTTGAGACCCCATCATTACCTGTTGCTACATCTGAATCCAGAGTTGATATCTCCATGACTTCCAATGATTCTTTGCAACAGGATATTAGTCTTCCTAGCATTGTTGATTGGGAAGCATATCTACTTGACATTTCATGTCTTTTCATAGAGTCCCGCATTGCTAACATGGAAGCACACATTGAGGACATTCGTCTTCTTTTTTATGACAACTTCAATGAAGTTGCACTAGCCTTGTCTTCTTCTGATCTGATTGCTCTTCCTTCACCTACATCAGCTTCTATAGTGACAGTATTAGATTCTTATGGTTCATGTGGTTCTTGTTACAGAATCTTCTACGATGAATGATTAATTCCATCAGTATTCGTCACATGTCAGCATTTTATTGGAGATTCCTAAGCAACATTCAAAGACATCATGGGCACCATCATCATCATACTTGGATGAGCTTCAGCTCTATTCAAGATCATACATACATCTTCTCGCATGGGAAGATATCCTGCATCTTCAGTTGGTTTCATTTCTTCCCAAGGGAAGGAACATTGTGAAGCATTCTTGGATCTACATCTACATCCTTAGTCAGCTATCCAACCTTAATGTAGTAGGACATGTATTATGGGGGGGTCTCATAGACCTTCTACCATTTTCTCTCCTATGGGGGGAATATCTCTTGTATATTATTTGCATATGTTCTTGAGAGAGTCTTTTGAGACATTTCTTTTGTACTTTCTTTATGTTTCTCGTTTGGAGAGGAGTTTTTTTCCCATGAGGTTTTCTCCTTTTCTCCATTTGTGAGAAACTTTTGTGTTGTTCATGGGAACCTAACATGGCTAGTAGCCAGGACCCATTTCTTCATACCCACCTAAGCTATGCTTAAGGGGGGGTGTTAGTGTATTCTAACCTAGTTAGGCTAACTTAAGCCTAGTTAGGTGTTGGATTTAACCGTTGACTCATTCCCCATGAGGTGTCAAGGTTGTTGAGGTGTCTTAAGAGGTGTCCAATCCCTCTTGACACCTCTCTCTTGCATAGAGGAGAGAAACTCACCACCATTGCAGGATGAGGAGTCCTCTCCTCAATCCATGGCATGTGTGCCTATTCTTGTGGCTTATGGTTGCTCATCCTCATGCTATATATTGAGGGTTTGAACTCTTTATTCTTGGGTCAGCTAATACAATTTCATCTTTGTCCATGTGTTTGTTTCTTATTTCCTAGATTTTCGTAGTTTCTTATAATAAGATATCAATGTCCCAATAAGAGATCATAAAACATATAAACTATATATGAGGGCAGTAATATATGAGGGCAGTAATTATAAGGTGTGTAGTGCTAGAAGTTGTTCTCACAAGAAACTTCTCCACATACTTCTTCCTTGACGAGATACTTCCTACCTCTATGTGAAGATTGGAAAGGTCGGCCACTCCCTTGATACCCATCGATTAAGTGGAGATGAATGTTTAAACCACTGTTACGTAAATGTTTATCCCTCCACCTCAAGTCGTAGGAGGAGCGAATATCCAGTGAAAATTTAATGCTCACATGACAATATGCCCACTTTTGCAGAATTTTTTTCTTTTCAATGTATTCCACTAGCTTCTCCCTTTTCTCATTGAAAAAAACTCCAGGAGCTTTAGGAACCAAATCGCTTTTCACTTTCACGCATAACACTTTAACTCCAATTTTTCTTATATAATTGGCGAACGAATCGATTTTCACTTTCGCGCATAATACTTTAACTCCAATGTTTCTTATATGATTGGCGAACGTTCGGTTACCCACCCGCGAAGAGGCGAAGGTGAAGACTGTGACGGGTATTGAAGGCCACATTAGTCTGATATCGTATGCACTTATTGTTGCGAGGGCACCTCCCAAGCTGTGTCCCGTAACTGTTATGCTCACCCTTTGCCTTTCATAATCTGCCAACAACTTTGCAATCTCGGTCTCAACGGTCTTTCTTGTGCTCCGATTATTTTTGGCCAAACCTTTATCTTTATAAAACCCCAGAAATCCTGTATGTACCCCGACATTAGGTTCTGACGCTGTGCCAGGCAGGTATGGCCAAGGATCTACTTTATCATTGAGATTTTGAATCCATTCGCGTGGCTTACCAGTCCCTCTAAACGAAACCACTATATCATGCCGTCTGAGTCTTCTTATCTTAGTTTCGTCAGTGCAAACGGCTATGAAGCCAATCCAACCAGTGTGCATGCTTTTGTGCCCCAAGTAGGACTTGGGCGAGCGAACATTGGCGTAAATATATGCTTTAATTTCATAGCCGCATCCTTGCAAATTATCCGACTCCTGGAACAGCAACTTTTCGGATAGTATTCGATCATTCTTTATTGCACTGTAGCATACATTTACAAAATCACCATATTTTAGCATCTCAGATTTGAGAATGGGATGGAAGGGATCAAGCAAGCCTTCCCAAGAGTTGTCACCCTGCATATCTCTCCAACGATCACCAAGATTGGGCTTCTGTTGCTGCTCTTCTCCACGCTCCATTTTTCAGATAATTTACAGCAATATGAACAAACAGGAAGCTATTGAAAGAGTGGTCACTGGAATTAGAGATGAGGAATTTATTGATGGCTTTGTATCATGGATATCAGAGATGAGGCATATAATGTAGGGTTAGAATGGCGTATTAAAAAGGAGAAAGCTTATCATTCAAAAACACTAGTACTTTAAAGTTGCATTCTTTCACATAGCAAACATGTATAAACAAGAATATTTACATAATAACCAACTCTATACTATAAAATTATAGTGGGTTTCCTTTACAAATTGAAAATATTGCATCACGTGAAGGATTACAATCATAACCAAATGTTTATAAAATAATTATGGTGACAAGGTGACATTAACAATAGCATTTACAGCTCATACACCTTAACTAGCAACAATAAAACTTCAATAAGGTACACTCAACACAACACACATATTAACTCAAGGGAGTTTCCTCCACAAGGGTTCTTTCAAGAGCCACATAAAGGAGAAGTGATGAACACACTTGTGGGATGTGTAACAACATTTTATGTGTGTCACAATAATAGTTATACCTCCATAATTCCACCATTTCTACAATCATAATCTAGCATCCAAATTATCACTTCTTCAACCTGGAATCACATATGTACATCTCCCAAGAAACACAAGGGTACTCTTATCTAATAGAAAATGTTTCCCACGATGCATCAAAATCACTCAAACATAGAAATATGTAGTGCTCTCATCACTATGGGAGAGCCTACTCCAGCTAATGCCAACCCAACAACTCATAATGACATAAACAACACCACACATACATAATATATCAACAAAACAAATTACAAGACCTCAAAAATTATAAAATAAACACATAAAAGTAAACAATTCAGGAGGCCTACCTAGGATTAGCTCCACCACTTGAAGAAGATTTGTGTAGCTTAACAAACCACTCCTTTCCCATTTTTTCCTCTCAAACCAGTCTCTTATGTCTTTTCTTTCTAACTTCCAACACACAATTCTAAGATTTGCACATCAAAAATTGAATGAAAAAAGTTCTCTCACAATATATTAAAATTATATAGAATTATGAAATTTCACATCTCTCATTGTGTAGGTGCTACTTGTCACCTTCACAATTGATCTCCTAGAAACCCTAACCATCTTGCTCACACATGTGTCATAAATCCTCATTGGACCACTTATTTCTCACATTGATCTCTTAAATGCATTATCACATTTATTGGAAGGGATTTTGTTTTCAAGACCACTCCCTGTGTCCCATTGCTTCATGCTCCACTTTTAGTTTTGACACTTCCAAATTTGACTATAACATGTTGAAAAACCATCACATTTGTAAATGGTAGTAGAAAAGAGGTCAATAATCACTTAATAATAATTTCATGAGTTCCAAATGAGTAATAACCCATAGTCCTATGACCTATGACCTTAGGAAACACATTACAAATGTTAAAATGACACATTAAACTCACTTAAACTTTGCATAAGCATTGACACAACACTAGACATATAGGTGTTACATTTTATCCTTTGTCTCACCCGGACATGACATAGTCCCAAAATTACAAAAAAACATCATACTTCACAACTACAAATAGATATTTCACATTCCATACTATTTTTTTGTATTATAAAGCACAAATGAAAACACAAAAGACCTTAGCTTCTCCAAATAGGTTAGATTGGATTAAATGGCTTAATGTAGTAGGTCAGTATGTCATCTCCCCGAAATACTTAAAAACTCAATTTGAAGTATTAGTCTATCATGATAATTTCATAGTAGAAGAAAAGAAACATCAATATGTACATATCCACATATATCTATTTTTAACTAACATCTCTAGGGTATATTTCCATTCATAAGAAAATTGCATTCAATAATTAAAACATTCCTAGGCTAGGTGATCCTAATTTTTCAATACCTAGAATACATCATAACCTTGAAACATAAAATCAAATCATGCATAGAATTAGTGGAAACAAGATCATCTAGCTAATTGTGTAAAATTTAATGAACAGGTTAATGCACAGAAAATTAATTCAAAATCAGACACAGCAATACAACAGATACCCTGGGAAAACCCTCCTCTTGAGGGAGAAAAACCAAGCAACAAAGATCTCTCTTATATATATAAATAGTGGCAACAATTCTCTTTACATTGAGGCCAATCACAAGGCCAATCGTCAGCACCTACACAAGATGCAATGGCAGATAATAATCTGTACCTTCCTAATATCTAACTCTGCCCTTGAATAAATTCGCAATCTACTCTTGATGAAATTCACACTTGAATGAATCAAACTTTTCCTCTTACTTGATGTCTAATGAATGGAAATGAACTTGTATTTATACATTGTATGAGAGAGGTCGCACCTCTTCAACAGCAAGGTCAGCCATAATACAAAAAATTAATTACAAAACAAAAGATGCAAATTACAAGGAAGGTCGACCCTTTTAGAAATTATATTGTTGCCAAGTGAAGCGCCCCTTCACATTAAATATCACATATAAATAAATAGTCGATAGGCTATATTTATTTATGTCTTCATTCATGGCTAGAAGGATGAACCAGAAGCTACCATAACATTAACACTCCCTCTCAGCTAGGGAGAGAACTTCCAGCTACACAGGACATATCACCTTAACGTGATGTCTACCACATTGGCTACAACCAAATGTGAAAAAGAAGAATATCACCTGAATGTGATATTAGATATCGCCTCAACACGATATCAACTATAATGGCTACAACCATACTATGGTGTGTACAAGTGTTCATCACTTGCGTGATGTTGTCACCTCAATGTGACATTCACAAGTACAAAATGTGTCATGGAGTCTCACACATGACATCCACCATGACTCAAGCTCAGAGGGTGGAAACAAGGGCTTTCACGTCAAATTCCTCTGTCTCAGAGGAAAATGCAGTAACAAGGGCTTGCTCCTCAAATTTCTCTATCTCAGAGAAAATGCATTAACCAAGGATTTCACCTCAAACTTCTCACTCAGAGAAGAACTCATTAAACAAGGCTCACTAATACTGAGACTCTTACTCAATTAAGGCTGGATTCTCCACCATACCAAGTTTATCTCAAAAGTACATAAACTTTATCCTAGCAAGAGGCTTGGTGAGAATATTTGTCATCTGCTCATCAGTGCTGATGTACCTCAATTATACAGCCTTTCTCAGTACCATATCCCTAATGTAGTGGTACTTGGTCTCAACATGCTTGGTTCTGTCATGAAACATAGGATTGACAGAAAGCTTCACACAACTCTGATTATCACAATGAATGACAATAGGCTCCATTGATTGTCCAAACAATCCTACAAGGAGCTTACAAAGCCATACTGCTTCCCGAGTTGCCATACAAGTTGCAATATACTCTGCCTCTATTGTACTCAATGCTACAGATGACTACTTCTTGCTGCACCAAGAAATCATAGCGGAACCCAAACTGAAGCAACAACCAGAGGTGCTCTTTTGATCTATGACACAACCTGCCCAATCAGAATTAGTAAAACCATGTAACTCTAGGTCTGCATTTGATGAATGCCCCAACCCATATCCAACTGTGCCATGCAAGTATCTCAAGATATGTTTAGCTGCAACAAGATGTATCTATCTCGAATCACACATAAACTGGCTAAGTGCACTTACTGCATAACAAATGTTAGGTCTAGTGTTAACTAGATACATCAAGGATCAAATTAGCTGTCTAACAATGTAGGATCCACCAAGTCTAAATCAGCTATAGCCTCCTTCAACTTATGTAGGTTGGTCTCCATAGGTGTAGACATGGATTTGCAATCCATCATGCCAAATATCTTAAGTATATCAATGGTGTACTTCCCTTGACTTAGAATCATCTTATCTAGTTTCTGCCAAACTTTTAGGCCAAGGAAGTAATGCATGAGCCCAACGTCCTTCATGTCAAATTTAGAGGTCAACTCTTTCTTACACTCAAGAATTAGGTGATCTTCTCTAGTAAGGATCAAATCATCAGCATATAAAACCAAAATTAATGCTTCACCATTCATTACCTTGAAATAGAGATTTGAATTAGCATCATTCTTCAAGAAACCCAAGCTTGACAGGTAACAATCAATCCTTTCGTACCAAGCACGAGGAGCCTGCTTAAGACCATACAAGGCCTTCTTCAGCTTGCAAACATGTGACTCCTTTCCATGAACCTCAAATCCATCAGGTTTCTCTATATAAACTTCTTCCTCAATCACTCCATTGAGAAAAGCTTTCTTCACATCCATTTGGTGAATCTTCCATCCTTTAGATGCAACAATATTAGCAATGATGGTTTTGACAGAAGTATAGCGAGCAATAGGAGCAAAGGCTTCTTCATAATCAACTCCCTCTTTTTGAGAAAACCCTCGAGCCACAAATCTTGCTTTGTACTTCTCAATGCTTCCATCTGTAGCATGCTTAATCTTGAATAGTCATTTAGAAGATACCACATACTTGCCCTCGGGTCTAGGAACAATATCCCAAACATCATTTTTAAGAATTTACTAATACTCCTCTATCATAGCATCTCTCCAAACCTGAAGACTGGATGCTTCCTCAACACAGGTAGGCTCGGATTCTATAATTTGACTCATCAAGGCAACATAACTAGAGAACTTATGTGGCCTTTTGCTTTCTTTGAATGTACCTCTAGGAGTTGCAAAACTTCCAGCCTCTTGCATAGTATGCTTGGCCCATAGAGGTCTCTTTCTAATAACAATGCCAATAGGCCCATTAGTAGATTCCAAGGGTTCAATAGGATCAATATCTTCTTTTGGTTCTGAAGTCTCCCTCTGAATCTCAAGAGTATGGTCAACTTCCATATCCTAAGGAGGCTCTTCATTATCAATCTCCATATGAATCTCCTTGGATCTCCTAAATGCAACATCTTCCTCGAATGTGACATCCCTACTAATCTTGATCAACTTCTGACCTGGAATGTATATTTTGTAGGCTTTTAATGTATCACTATAGCCCACAAATATTCCCTTCTTGCTAGAAGGTTCCAACTTGGTTCTCTTTTCATTGGGAACATGAATATAGATAGGACATCCAAAGATCCTCAAATGACTGATCATGAATCATGGCCTTCATTGCTTCCACGATCATCCTATGCTTTCTTTCTACAACACCATTCTATTGAGGATTATAGGGAATACATAACTCCCTCTTAATCCCTGCATCAATACAAAAATTTTGAAAACTACCAGAGGTGTATTCTCCACCATTGTCAGATCGAGGACTTTAATTCTTTTACCATAAAGATTTTCTACCAAGGCTTTAAACTCTTTAAACCTATCCAACACTTCCTCAGACTCTTTAGATTTCAAAAAATAAATCCAAGTCTTCCTAGAGTGGTCATCAATAAAAAGAACATAATACAAGAATCCACTCGAAGATGAAACATACATAGGACCACATAAATCATAATTAATAAGGTCTAAAATACCCTTAGATCTATTTTCTCTACTATGAAAAGGGGCTTTTATATTCTTACCCAATGCGCAGCCCTTGCAAGTACCTTTGTGCTCTTGGTTGAACTTAGGAAGGCCCAACACCATCTTCTCCATGATAGGTAAGGCTCAGAAGTGTAGGTGAGCCAATCTCCTATGCCAAAGATTGCATAGACTTGGAGAGTCATGAACCAAATCTTGTAAAAAATGTGTGTAAACCTTGTAAAGGTTTTCATGTCTAACTCCAATTACTTGAGCATCCTTGAAGCTAGAGTTCTCCATCCACACTAGAACCTTTCCTTTGGAGAAGGCAACTTGATATCCTTTATCTTCCAAAGCTGAAATAGAAATAAGATTGCACTTGATTCTAGGAACATAAAGAACATTACCCAACTGAAGTGAGATGCCAGAATCCAAATAAAGTGTAGAGGTCCCAATTCCTTTCACAGAGTAGCTAGCATCATCTCCAATGATGAATTTTTTAGAACACTTCTTTTCCACCAAACTTGATAAGTGCTCCTTAAAGACGGTGATGTGTCATGAAGCACCACTGTCGATTATCCAAGTGTTGTTGTTGGAAGGTACACTACTTGATAATGCCGAATAGAACAACTATTCACTTGAATCCCTTTGCAAAGAAGCATCATCAACATCCGCAACGGTAACTTGTTGCTTAGGTCTAGTTGGACAATACTTGGTGAAGTGCCCAAACTTATCACACCTAAAACATTGAATCTTGGACATATCCCTCTTCTTCTTGAATGGAGGTGCATCATCATTTCCCTTGTCCCAATTCCTCTTGAAGAATACTTTTCTTCCATCTTTTCCTTTCTTATTTGAAGCATGGGAGGCAAGAACATGAATGTCTTCATTCTTTGAACTTTGACCAATGCCTCTTGCCACCAACCTTGATTCTTCTTGAATGCAATCAGATCTTAGGCAATCAAACTTAGGCAATTTTGATCTTGCACTGATTCCCTGAATGTAAGATTCCTAAGAAAAAGGTAGCCCATTGAGAGCAAGCATAGTCAAGTCCTTGTCATCAACCATATGCCCAATTGTTGAGAGTTGATCTCTTAAATCCGAAATCCTCATGAAGTATGCAATAACAAATTCACCCTTTGACATCTTCACATGATGCAATTGATACTTTAGTGCAAGTGCACGGCTGGTATTGTTGATTTTGTACATCTCTTCCAGGGTCTTGAGCATATCTCTTATTTTCTTCAACTTAGAGATGATAGTAACAATATGATCCTTGACGGAATCAACCAGTATCTTCATTGCTTTAATGTCTTTCTTCACCCACTGCAACTTTTCTTCTTCCTCCTTAGGTTCAAAAGCGCTAGACTCCATGAACTCACCCAAGTCATTTTCACCTAAGGTAAGTATGATCCTAAATCTCCATGAAGTGAAGTTGGATGCTTCCTCGAGTCTATCTTCAACCTTCAAACTGTTCACCATCTTGACTGATGTAGATAAGTGAACAAATAAGGTATGTTGATTAGCAATAATCTGATCACGATCCTCTCAAACCCGCTCTGATACCATGTAAAATTTAATGAATAGATTAATGCATAGAAAATTAATTCAAAATCAGACACAACACAATAGATATCCTAGGAAAACCCTCCTCTTGAGGGAGAAAAACCCAGCAACAAAGATCTCTCTTATATATATAAATAGTGGCAACAATTCTCTTTACAATGAGGCCAATCACAAGGCCAATCTTCAGTACTTACACAAGATGCAATGGAAGATAATAATTTGCACCTTCCTAATATCTAACTCCACCCTTGAATAAATTTGCAATCTGCTCTTGATGAGATTCACACTTGAATGAATCAAACTTTTCTTCTTACTTGATTTCTAATGAATGGAAATGAACTTGTATTTATACATTGTATGAAAGAGGTCGCATCTCTTCAAGAGCAAGGTTGGCCATAATACAAAAATATAATTACAAAATAAAAGATGTGAATTACAAGGTCATCCCTTTTAGAAATTATATTGTTGCCAAGTGAAGTGCCCCTTCACATTAAATATCACATATAAATAAATAGCGGATAGGCTATATTGATTTGTGTCTTCATTCGTGGCTGGAAGGATGAACCCGAAGCTACCATAACATTAATAGTCCATGTGTATAACATCACTAAATTTTTCTTTAGTACAAAACATGCATGAGTATGTATATATCATGAGTCCAACTAGATACTCAACATAAAAGGGTCCTCAACAATGTAATAGAACATAGCATAATATCCTTATAATTATAAAAAAAATTGTCCCAAATAGAAGTAGTGGTTCTAATAGTAAACCTTTGTCAACTACATATATCTTTTGTTAAGGAGTTAGAGGAGCTCCAAAATTTTACACTTTTCCCTATTTTAGATAAATAGTTAATATAAAAGTTGACATCAAATGGAAACAACTATGTTTCAAGACATGCACATGTTAATATTTATTTAAAAATATATTTTTATCAAATTAGAAAAAATATATCCCACTAAATATTCAAGTTATAAATACACAAAAAAATTGAAAGAAAAAAGATTAAATTTACTATATAAAGATTGACATCTCATGTAACTTTAGTTTTCAACATTTTATCAGCAACTAAATTATAGTGTGAATTAATAAAAAATTATATTAAAACAATTTTTTAATTTTTTTCAAAAAAGTACAAATATAGAACATACTAAAAATACACATTTTATTAGTTTACATTGTTTCAAAATTCAAAACATATATGCCACTTTTTAGTGAGTCAATTTTAAAAGTTTGATCAATCTTGTCCATTCCGTTTATAAAAGTGTGTAACAACTTTGTACTTTTACCTGAATACATAGTCTGGAGAAGGTGGATAAATTAAGAGAATTGGTTATCGATGTCTACACATTGTCAACCATAAAGCATTGGATTTAGTTTGTTAAGGTAATTGAATATATTTACCATTTCAAAATTATTATTATTATTTACCTTTTAGTTTTATTCACATATTTCGTAATAAACACTACTTGCATGAAAGCCCCCACCAAATGAAGATAGAAGGAAAGGTGTTTGGTTCTATAAAACTAAATTTAAAATCTCTAGATTTTTTGGATCTTAGGTTAATGGTATGGAAGGAGGTATTTGATTTTAATAGGCTAGTATTGTACATTCCAAATTTCTTGTGTAATTATATAAAATTTAGATGTTTAAAAGCTATAAATTTTAAACCTTCATTGAAATGCTTAGTCACTAAAATGAAAAATTGTTTCAAGATATATTTTTGGAAATCCACTCTAAAACATTCTTTGAATATGAAAAAATCCACAAGATATTTTTCAAATTTCTAATGGATTCACTTAAGATTCTATTAGAATTTTGAGTTAGTTGACTCTTAACATATAACCTAATAACATATCAAAGAATGATGATAAAAAAAAAAAAAAAAAACTTCATGTGATAGTCATTTATTAGTTTAGACACAATGTATAAGTAATAATTGAAATATAATTACACTACTCACCAAATTCCTTTAGACAAGCCAAACATTTCTCTAGACCATATATATGATGCATAGATGTGATCATGAAAAAGTGATCAATGCCAAGTAAAGTTTGGAACATATAAAATCATAGATATCTCATTTTAGTAATCTGAAACATAAGACAACATAGATAATACATCTATTAGAGAAGTCTTGATATATGTCAATGCACAATCATTGACAAGGGATTGAAATATGGTAGATATCACATACATGTGAGCCTTATATCAATTAATAATAATATCTTATTTTAGTTTTTTGTGTGACAAATTAGATAGAAATGATGTTAAAATCCTTGTAAACTACAAATAAAATAGAAAAGTGCATTAAAAAAAAAAAACTTAAATATACTTGTAAATATAGTTATATATTAATCACCTCAATTATTCGTCTTCTTAAAGAAACAACCTCCTTAAAAATATTACTATATTACAATATACAAGTAAAAATAATAATTAATTTTTATTACATCAATATAAAAGTCACATATAAAATAATATATAGAACATGAAATAAATCCTCACAAAGTAATATCTCCTACTACATAGTGACTATTGCATACTTAAAATACTACAACAAAGATAAGATATCAATGTCCCAATAAGAGATCATAAAATATAATAATCTATATAGGAGCGAAGTCGTTCTCACAAGAAACTTCTCCCGATACTTCTTCCTTGACCAGATACTTCCTCCCTCTATGTGAAGATTGGAAAGGCTGGCCGCTCCCCTGATACCCATCGATTAAGTGGAGATGGATGTTTAAACCGTGCTTACGAAAATGTTTATCCCTCCACCTCAAGTCGTTGGAGGACCGAATATCCAGCGAAAACTTAATGCCCACATGACAATATGCCCACTTTTGCAGAAATTTCTTCCTTTCAAAGTACTCCACTAGCTTCTCTGTTTTCTCATTCAAAAAAAGTCCAGGAGCCTTAGGAACAAAATCGCTTTTCACTTTCACGCGTAACACTTTCACTCCAATTTCTGCTATATGATTGGCGAACGCTCGATTACCCACCCGCGGAGAGGCGAAGGTGATGGCTGTGACAGGTATTGAAGGCCACTTTAGTCTGATATCATATGCACTCATTGTTGCGAGGACACCTCCCAAGCTGTGTCCCGTAACTGTAATGCTCACCGGTTCCCTTTCATAAACTGTCATCAACTTTACAATCTCGTTCACAATAGTCTCTCTTGCGCTGGGATTTTTTTTGTCCAAACTTTTATCATTATAAAACCCCAGAAATCCCTTATGTACCCCGACATTAGGTTCTGATGCTGTGCCAGGCAGGTAAGACCAAGGATCTACTTTGTCTTTGAGATTTTGAATCCATTCGCGTGGCTTACTGGTCCCTCTAAAAGCAACCACTATATCACGCCGTCCGAGTCTTTCTTTTTCAGTTTCTTCAGTGCAAACAGCTATGAAGCCAATCCAACCAGTGTGCATGCTTTTGTGCCTCACGTAGGACTTCGACGAGCGAACATTGGCATAAATATACGCTTTAATTTCGTAGCCGCATCCCTGCAAATTATCCGACTCCTGGAACAGCAACTTTTCGGATAGTATCCGATCATTGTTTATTGCAGTGTAACATACACTTGCAAATTCACCGTATCTGAGTATCTCAGATTTTAGAGTGGAATCGAAGGGATCAAGCAGGCTATTCCAGGAATTTTTACCCTGCATTTCTTCCCAACGATTAGCAACATTGGGCTTCTGCTGCTGCTTTTGTCCACCCTCCATTTTTCAGATAATTTATACCAATATGAACAAACACAGAGCTATAGAACGAGTGGTCACTGGAATTAGAGATGAGAAATGTATGGATGGGTTTCTATCGTGGATACTAGAGATGAGGCATACAATGCAGAGTGAGAATGGCCTATAAATAAGGAGAAAGCTGATGCATTCAAAAACACTGGTACTAAGGAGACTTGTACGAGGTCAAATGTAAACGCGTTTAGCACCTAACCCAAAGACTTTTCAATGTAGAGAGTTCTAAATTGGCACCTAACCCAAAGACTTTTTCAATGTAGAGAATTCTAAATTGAAAGTCTTCTAGATATACTACAAAACCTTTTAAGTCAATTTGACGTGTAACATAACTCTAGCGAGCGCATACATTTTCTTTGCATACTACTTTTATTGTTATACATAATAAATTATTTTATAAGTGCAGAGGACCCCAACCGGCTCCAAAGACTTTTCAATGTAGAGTTCTAAATTGGCACCTAACAAAGACTTTTTTCAATGTAGAAATTCTAAATTGAAAGTCTTCTATATACTAAAAACCTTTTAAGTCAACTTGTGTAACATAACTCTAGCGGCGATACATTTTCTTTGCATACTACTTTTATTGTTATACATAATAAATTATTTTATGAGTGAAGAGGACCCAAAGACTTTCAATGTAGAGAGTTCTAAATTGGCACCTAACCCAAAGACTTTTCAATGTAGAGAATTCTAAATTGAAAGTCTTCTAGGTATACTACTAAACCTTTTAAGTCAATTTGACGTGTAACGTAACTCTAGCGAGCGCATACATTTTCTTTGCATACTACTTTTATTGTTATACATAATAAATTATTTTATGAGTGAAGAGGACCCCAACCGGCTCCAATTATAATCCATGGTCAACATGTATCAATTACCCAGCATGTTATGTTATTTATTTCATTCTGACAGGACAAACACTTTCCGAAGTTTGTGTTGACAAAAAGATTGTTGCATATTTAATTCTCGAAAAATAAGACTTTTCTGTGTTGCTATAAAATGGTGAATTCCTTCTTCCTTCATTTGATAATGATATGGGAAAACTTTTCCACATTGACAGAAGGAACTTGGAATTGAAGCAGAAATTTAACCTGAAATAGACTTTGAGCTACGTGGACATTGTCATCTTAGAGTTAGAATAATTGGGACTTTGACAGTAGTTTGCGAAAAATTCGGCACTACCTGTCATAAAAATGGAAAGGTCTTACGGGAAGATTTTTAACTATTTTAAAAATAAATCAGTTCAAGTTTGAATAGAAATTATTGTGTTAGCAGGAAAAAGGACAGTTTTGAGGCACTAGTGTTTTCTCGGAATAATATATGATATATATATATATATATATATATATATATATCAACAGTTCTAGTCAGGTCTTATTCATCATAATGTGAATAAGTCTTAAGTGAGGTTTGAAAAATAACTTTTCACAATAGGTACACATCATTTGACCCTTTCCATATCTTCGTTTTGACTATTAGTTGGGTTAGATGTGATTTTTGTTACTCATTTGCATATTATAGCACATATTTTGAATGAAATTAGAAGAATAGGTGCATCATATATTTCACTTTATGTAAAACCTATTTTTTTTAATTTCAAAATGCATTACAAGTCAAGAGGCCTACCTAGGATTAGCTCCATCATTTGAAGAAGAGTGGTGTAGCTCAATAAACCACTCCTTTTCTTATTTTTTCCTTCATATTAGCCTCTTCTCTCTTTTCTTTTTTACTCCCAACTCACAATTCTAATATTTACACATTCAATGATTGAATGAAAAAATGTTCTCTTCTCACAAAATTTTAGAATTATATAAAAGTTTAAAAGTTTACATGTCTCATTATGCAGATGCCACTTGTCACCGTCACAATTGATCTCCTCGAAACTCTAACCATCTTCCTCACACATGTGTGAGCAATCCCCATGAGACCACTTCTCTCTCCAAGCTATCTCTCAAATGTTTTGAGCATGGGTAGTCTATGGTATTCTCTTCTCAAGATCACTCCATCTATCCCAATCTTTCATGATTCACTTCCAAATTTGACTACATGGTCAAAACTTGACACACTTGTAAATGGTAGTAGAATAGTGCTCGAAAGTCACTTTAAGCTTACTTTATGACCTCTAAACAAGTCCTAACCCATAGTCTTATGACCTAGGACCTTAGGAAACACATTATAAATCAAAATGGCACACTAAACTCAGTTAAACATCAAATAAACATTGACTCCACACTATACACCTAAGTGTTATATTTTATCATTTGTCTCACCCAAACATCACATAGACTCAAACCTATAACAAAATATCATATTTCACAACTATAAATACATAGTTTATATTCAATACTAATTTTTGATTTTACAAGACACGAATGAAAAATAAAAGACCTTAGCCTCTCCAAATAGGATAGGATGAATAAATTGGTTAATATATTAAGTCACCATGTCATCTCTTTGATCCCATTTGCCAAGAAATGCTTACACACTAAATTTTAAGTATTATTCTATCATGATATTTTCATAGCCAAAGTAAAGAAACATAAATATGCAGATCTTCACATATATCATTTTCAAACTAATATCTCTAGGGTATATTTTCATTCATAAGAAAATTACATTCAACAACTAAAACATTCCTACGCTAGGTGATCCTAATTTTTCAATACATGAAATATGCGATAACCTTGAACCATAAAATCAAATCATGCATAGAATTAGTGGAAACAAGATCATCTAACTAATTGTCTACATGTATAACATTGTGCTAAAATTTTAATCAATATGAATTGTACATGAGTACATATATAATGATTCCATCTAGATACCCAGCATCAAGGGTCCTAACCAATTTAATAGAGCATAGTATAATGTCCTTATATTGATAGCAAAAATTATCGTAAACAGAAGTAGTGGGTCTATCACTAGAAGGTGGGTGTCATAGTAAACCTTTGTCAACTACATATATCTGCCTATGAGGAGTTAGAGGAGCTCTGAGATTTTGCACTTTTGACTACACTTAAGGTATTTGCAATGGTTAGTTGTCACAAAATTTCTAGAATATAAGGTTTATAGAATTGTAGATCATTAGAGAAGTTAGAAGTAGAAACTTGTTGGCAGTTGCCAAGAATAGTGAGTTTCAAGAAGGGGGATGGATTAAGACAATTGGTTGTTTAATGTCACACAATGTTAGCCATAAATCTTTGGTTTCAGTCTATGAAGGTAATTGAATATGATTATCATTTCAAAATTATTATTATTATTATTATTATTATTATTATTATTATTATTATTATTATTATTATTATTATCAACTTTTTAGGTTGATTCACACAAAAAACACTACTTACAAGAATGCCCCCACTGAATGAAGATAGAAGGAAGGGTGTTTGGTTTTGTAAAAATAATTTAAAACTCTCTAGAGTTTCCTAATCTTAGATTAATGGTATGGAAGGATGTGTTTTATTTCAACATGATATTATTATAATTTTTCAATCTCTTGTTTAATTATATATAATTTAGGTGTTGAATAGCCATAATTGTTATACCTTCTTTGAAATGCTTAGTCACTCAAATGGAAAATGGTTGCAAGATTTATTGTTGAAATCTACTCTAGGTATTCCACTAGAATTTTGAAGTAGTCAATTCTTAACATATAACATAATAACATATCAAAGAATGATGAGAAAAGAAAACATCACCTCTAATCTATGTAATCTCAAATTTAGAATAATGTAAAGTGATAATCAATTACTATTTTAGATACAATGTATAGGTAATAATTCAAATATTATCATAATACTCACCAAATTCCATTAGACAAGCCAAATATTTTTCTAGACCATATATTTAATGTATAGATGTGATCATGAAAATATGATGAATACCAAGTAAAGGTTAGCACATATAAAATCATAAACATCTTATTTTAGTAATATAAAGCATAAGAAAACATATATAATGCATCTATGAAATAATTCTTCATATATGGATGCACAATCATTGAGAAAGAATTAAGATATGGTCGATATCACATACATGTGAGCCTTATATCAATTAATAATAATATTCCTTATCTTAGTTTTGTGTGTTCCATGAGGTGCACCAAATTAATGAGAAACAAAATAAATGAAAAAGATGCTAAAATCCTTGGAAAGTATGAGTAAATAGAAGAGTAAATAAAAAAATAAAAAAATAACATAATGCTTATAAAATACTTGTAAATATACTTATATTAATCACCTCAATAATATGTCTTCTTAGAAAACAATTTCCTTAAAAATACAAGTATATTACAATATACAACTTGAAATAATAATTTATCTTTATTACAATATCAATATAAAATCTCATTACAAATGATTTATAAAACAATATGAAATCAATCCACACAAAATAATATTACTGACTATTTGCATAAAATACTACAAAGATAAGATATCAATGTCCCAATAAGAGATCATAAAACATGATAATCAACGGAGGAGCTAAAGAGTAATTATAAGGTGAGCAGTGCTAGAAGTCGTTCTCGCAAGATACTTATTCCTTAACGAGATACTTCATCCCTCTATCTGAAGATTGGAAAGGCCGGCCGCTCCCTTGATACCCATCGATTAAGTGGAGATGAATTTTTAACTTGTGCTTAAGCAAATGTTTATCCCTCCTCCTCAAGTGGTTGGAGCAGCCAGCATCCAGCGAAAACTTAATACCCACATGAAAATATTCCAACTTTTTCGGAAATTTCATCTTTGGAAAGCATTTCCCTAGCTTCTCTATTTTCTCATTCAAAAAGACTCCAGGAGCCATAGAAACCAAATCGCATTTTACTTTCACGCGTAATACATTGACTCCAATGTTTCTTATGTGATTGGCGAAGGCTCGGTTACCCACCCGCGGAGAGGCGAAGGTGAAGACTGTGACGGGTATTGAAGGCCACTTTAGTCTGATATCATATGCACTCATTGTTGCGAGGGCACCTCCTAAGCTGTGTCCCGTAACTGTTATGCTCACCGTTTGCCCTTCATAGTCTGCCAACAACTTTGCAATCTCGATCTGAACAGTCTTTCTTGCGCTCCGATTATTTTTGGCCAAATCTTCATCTTGATAAACCCCCAGAAATCCATCAGACACTTCGACGCCAGGTTCTGGTTTTGTGCCAGGAAGGTATTGCCAATGAACTTTTTTAATTTTGAAATTTTGAATCCATTCACCTGATTCACTGGTCCCTCTAAACGCAACCACTATATCACGCCGTCCCAGTCTTCTTATTTCAATTTCGTCTGTGCAAACGGCTATGAAGCCAATCCAAACAGTGTGCCGCGAGTTGGACATCAACGGGCGAACATTGTCGTAAATATACGCCTTAATTTCGTAGCCGCATCCCTGCAAATTATCCGACTCCTGGAACAGCAACTTTTCGGATAGTATCCTATCATTGTTTATTGCAGTGTAACATACACTTACAAATTCACCGTATCTGAGTATCTCAGATTTTAGAGTGGAATCGAAGGGATCAAGCAGGCTATTCCAGGAATTTTTACCCTGCATTTCTTCCCAACGATTAGCAACATTGGGCTTCTGCTGCTGCTTTTGTCCACCCTCCATTTTTCAGATAATTTATACCAATATGAACAAACACAGAGCTATAGAAAGAGTGGTCACTGGAATTAGAGATGAGAAATGTATGGATGGGTTTCTATCGTGGATACTAGAGATGAGGCATACAATGCAGAGTGAGAATGGCCTATAAATAAGGAGAAAGCTAATGCATTCAAAAACACTGGTACTAAGGAGACTTGTACGTGATCAAATGTAAACGCGTTTAGCACCTAACCCAAAGACTTTTCAATGTAGAGAGTTCTAAATTGGCACCTAACCCAAAGACTTTTTCAATGTAGAGAATTCTAAATTGAAAGTCTTCTAGATGTACTACAAAACCTTTTAAGTCAATTTGACGTGTAACATAACTCTAGCGAGCGCATACATTTTCTTTGCATACTACTTTTATTGTTATACATAATAAATTATTTTATAAGTGAAGAGGACCCCAACCGGCTCCAATTATAATCCATGGTCAACATATATCAATTACCCATGTGAAATAACAGTGTCATGTAAGAGATTTTTGACACACGCAGGGAAAAATGTTTATTTATTTCATTCTGACAGGACAAACACTTTCCGAAGTTTGTGTTGACAAAAAGATTGTTTCATATTTAATTCTCGAAAAATAATACTTTTCTGTGTTGCTATAAAATGGTGAATTCCTTCTTCCTTCATTTGATAATGATAATGGGAAAACGTTTCCACACTGACAGAAGGAACTTGGAATTGAAGCAGAAATTTAACCCGAAATAGACTTTGAGCTACGTGGAGATTGTCATCTTAGAGTTAGAATAATTGGGACTTTGGCAGTAGTTTGCGAAAAATTCGGCACTACCTGTCATACAAATGGAAAGGTCTTACGGGAAGATTTTTAACTATTTTAAAAAATAAACCAGTTGAAGTTTGAATAGAAATTATTGTGTTAGCAGGAAAAAGGACAGTTTTGAGGCACTAGTTTTTTCTCGGAAGGATAATAAAAGGATCTTTATGAGCCTTGGAATATTACTCGTAATATGATAGAATGAGAAATCAACAATTTTATGTAGTTTTTTAAGAGGGAAAATTAATATATATATATATATATATATATATATATATATATATATATATTCAACAGTTCTAGTCAGGTCTTATTCATCATAATGTGAATAAGTCTTAAGTGAGGTTTGAAAAATAACTTTTCACAATAGGTACACATCATTTGACCCTTTCCATATCTTCCTTTTGACTATTAGTTGGGTTAGATGTGATTTTTGTTACTCATTTGCATATTATAGCACATATTTTGAATGAAATTAGAAGAATAGGTGCATCATATATTTCACTTTATGTAAAACCTATTTTTCTTTATTTCAAAACGCATTACAAGTCAAGAGGCCTACCTAGGATTAGCTCCATCATTTGAACAAGAGTGGTGTAGCTCAATAAACCACTCCTTTTCTTATTTTTTCCTCTCATATTTGCCTCTTCTCTTTATTCTTGTTTACTCCCAACTAACAATTATAATATTTGCACATTCAATGATTGAACAAAAAAATGTTCTCTTCTCACAAAATTTTAGAATTATATAAAATTCTAAAATTTTACATCTCTCATTATGCAGGTGCCACTTGTGACCATCACAATTGATTCTCCTTGAAACCCTAACCATCTTGCTCACATGTGTGAGCAATCCCCATGAGACCACTTCTCTCTCCAAGCTATCTCTCAAATGTTTTGAGCATGGGTAGTCTATGGTGTTCTCTTCTCAAGATTACTGCATCTATCCCAATCCTTCATGATTCACTTCCAAATTTGACTACATGGTCAAAACTCGACGCACTTGTAAATGGTAGTAGAATAGTACTCAAAAGCCACTTTAAGCTTACTTTATGACCTCTAAACAAGTCCTAACCCATAGTCTTATGACCTAGGACCTTAAGAAACACATTATAAATAAAAATGGCACACTAAACTCAGTTAAACGTCAAATAAACATTGACTCCACACTAGAAACCTAGGTGTTATATTTTATCATTTGTCTCACCCAAACATCACATAGACTTAAACCTATAACAAAATATCACATTTCACAACTATAAATACATATTTTATATTCGATACTAATTTTTGATTTTCCAAGACAAATGAAAAATAAAAGACCTTAGCCTCTCCAAATAGGATAGGATGAATAAATTGGTTAATATAGTAAGTCACCATGTCATCTCTTTGATCCCATTCACCAAGAAATACCTACACACTAAATTTTAAGTATTATTCTATCATGATATTTTCATAGCCAAAGTAAAGAAACATAAATATGTACATCTTCACATATATCATTTTCAAACTAATATCTCTAGGGTATATTTTCATTCATAAGAAAATTACATTCAACAATTAAAACATTCCTAAGTTAGGTGATCCTAATTTTTCAATACATGAAATATGCGATAACCTTGAGAAAAAATCATGCATAGAATTAGTGGAAACAAGATCATCTAACTAATTGTCTACATGTATAACATTGTGCTAAAATTTTAATCAATATGAATTGTACATGAGTACATATCTAATGATTCCAACTAGATACCCAACATCAAGGGTCCTAATGAATTTAATAGAGCATAGTATAATGTCCTTACATTGATAGCAAAAATAGTCCTAAATAGAAGTAGCGGGTCTATCACTAGAAGGTGGGTGTCATAGTAAACCTTTGTCAACTACATATATCTGCCTATGAGGAGTTAGAGGAGCTCCCAAATTTTGCACTTTTGACTACACTTAAGGTATTTGAAATGGTCAGTTGTCACAAAATTTCTAGAATATAAGGTTTATAGAATTGTAGATCAGTAGAGAAGTTAGAAGTAGAAACCTGTTGGCAGTTGCCAAGAATAGTGAGTTTCAAGAAGGGGGGTGGATTAAGACAATTGGTTGTTTAATGTCACACAATGTTAGACATAAAGCTTTGGTTTTAGTCTATGAAGGTAATTGAATATGATTATCATTTCAAAATTATTATTATTATCAACTTTTTAGGTTTATTCACACAACAAACACTACTTACAAGAATGCCCCTGCTGAATGAAGATAGAAGGAAGGGTGTTTCATTTTGTAAAACCAATTTAAAACTCTGTAGGGTTTCCTGATCTTAGATTAATGGTATGGAAGGATGTTTTTTATTTCAATAAGATATTATTATAATTTTTCAATCTCTTTTGTAATTATATATAAATTAGGTGTTGAATAACCATAATTGTTATACTTTCAGGCCCAAAAATCAAAGTTTCAGAAGCAAACACCTGCAGAGAACCAAAGTGTAGACAGAGGGCTTTCACTTCCCCTTTCAAGTTTTCAAAATTCAAAAGTGGACTAAGCCACCAATGGTGGATACTTAGTCCCACTAAACCTATTTTTCATATTTTTTTTTGTAGATTTGGATACCCATTTGGCCGAAACAAGATTTGGAGCAGTTTTTCCTGATTTGGGACTAAGTTGCCTAGATTGGCACAAGTTCCCTAGTTGGCTTCTGCATTAGCCTTTTTAGGATTCCAAACCTTCATTCCACCCTTCTTTAGCCTCAAGGTGCACACATTCTGTTTCATAGCTTTTTGTCTAGTTTTGCTTGCATTTCTAAGTCCTTTATCACATTTTTGCATATCATAATGTGTTTTCTAGAACTTTGCATTTATTAGGTTTAACATTAATAATCATCTTTCCTTTCCAGTTTATTGCATTTAAACATCATAATTAGGAAAATTGCATCCCCATTTACATTAATCTTGAGTGTATACATTATAATTTTGGGCCCATTTATCTCCTTTTAGGTGAAAAACCTAGAAGAGTTAGAGCACCTTGGACACCCAAAATCATTGTCCACAAGTGGCATATTATTACTTCAAAATGGATCACAAGATTATCCTTGCTTATGAACACCACTCATCTCCAAGGACAAATTTTGATCTCCAAATCCCCCTTTCATTACCTTTATCTAATTCAAGAGTCTAGAATTGATCAAGAGAAATTCCATGTAAATAGATACAAACCTCACACTTTTAAGTCAAAAATACAATCATGAATCTTGTGATTGTTTTCCTATTAGCAAGATTGACATAGTGCATGGTTGCATTGATTTCAGTGTCATCTTATTGTATTAAAATATATTTATATATTTCAGATCATTTTAACAATAAGATGAAAAATTTAAGAGCATCCACACAAGAGAAACATAAAGTATCATAATTGCGTTAATACTAGCTTGCATCAAAATTTTAGGAATACATTATGTCCTTGCATGTTTTCTTCAATTTGAGTTTATCATTGTTAGATTAGTCCAGCTATGGATTTTCTCAAAGCAAAATAAACCCTTGTCTAGCAAGTTCTAAAATTGTATTCATGACCACCGCTGCGCTATACACATAGGTTTACCATGTTTTGGCACATCTATGATAACATTTAATTCTTCCCTATTCTATTCTTTATGATCAAGTTCAATTTCCTAAATTAAGTTAATTTTTTTAGGCACAAAGATCGATTTATCAAGTGTGATCTAAAGTAGATTAAGCTACAACTTATTTATACAGATTCTAAAACATACGATCAACAATATATTTTTTTAAGAAATTGATAAATCAATTCCTAACGCCCTCAACTTGCTTAAATTCAATTCTACATTTAATCATTAATTCTAAAACCTTCACATAATTTAATTGTTTAAAACTATACTAGTGCTTGCACTCAGCGAGTGCAATGGATCGCCGATATTAGGATATACATTGGCAATATATTGAGTAGAGGGAAAAATCACAGAAATGTAAATTGTTTTTAATTTATTATTGATCTTTCCTATTTATTCCAAATTGTCTCCTCACCACTTCATAGCTGCTTAATCTTAAACTAAACACAACATATCATCTAATTTTAAGAGAGATCAATAAAAGATAAACTACTATTTATTCTAGATTACCCTTAATGGTAAGAATACGATAAGGATATAGTGATAACATACACATAACATATTTTGCATAGAAACTTTAATTTTTAATCCAATAAAATATAATTAGCCCTAGATTTCTCCTCTTTTCATTCTCTATTTTGATAGCCCTTTGTCCCCCTCCAGAATGGCATTCCATGGCGTGCCTTTATGCCCCTCTTATAAAAATCTAGATCCAAGGCTAACCAAGCAAGAAGGCTATCCACCACTTTGTGTGCCCTTCACCATAGCTACTATACAAACATTACCAAAACTCCGCCAATAAATTTGTCAAAATTTTGGGGAAAATTGGGCAATTGCTTCTTTAATGATTCCCCATCCTTCATGCTTGATGGGCACCATAACCGATTCACAAGCTCAAATGGGTGTCCATAACCTATTCAAAATCTCTCATTTGATGCAGGCAAGGAGAATCAAGGCAATTGTTGTGGACTCTGGACTTACTCATGCTAATCTACTCACCCTTCCAACTCATCTCACCTGGGTCGACCATATTTCCACATGATTTATAATTGCTTTTCCCAAATCCTTTGCAAGGCTGCTCGAACTTCAAATTAGCCTATAGATTGAAATTGCATCAACTCTTTGTCAATCTTAATTCTAAATCACTACTCAATCCCAATTATTGTTTTAAAATGTATCTTTTACAATTACCATCATAGATTAAATCCAGGTATATTGCCTGGACAACGATGAGACAACAGAACCATAGATGTTATTAGCAATATCACAGAAAAGACCTCCATGTATCATTATGCTTGAAACCATTTTCAAATAGCTACAATAGTTCACATGTAGACATATGATTTCCACAGTCCACCATCATAGATTAAATCCAGGTATATTGCCTGAACAACAATGAGACAGCAGAACCATAGATGTTATCGGCAATATCACAGAAAAGACCTCCATGTGTCATTATGCTTGAAACCATTTTCAAATAGTGACAATAGTTCACATGTAGAATATGATTTCCACAGTCCATAATGATAGACCATGAAACTTCTGGATTTAACTAAATTTTTTTTCTCAACATTTCGGATCAAACTTCATAATCCAACATCAGAAGAGAAGGACAAGAAAAGAGAATTTAAAAGTTTATCCATGAAAAAATTAGCATTTTATCATTGAAAAATATGAATAAAAATTGTTGATTCTCTGATTTTAAAATAAAAAACACCTAAGAAAAAAAGGATATTTGGTGAAAGGATTCACAACCTGCACATAAAATTATCCAGTTACAATCTATTTTTTTAACATATTTTATTCCAAAACAGAGTCATTGAAACATAATATTAAAAGAGTATAATCTATATTACCGTGGTCCAGACAGCTATTTTGGAAGCTACAAAAGTGGTGGACATATTAAGTGTAAACTGAGACTGTTGCATCTCCGAACATCATATAGCCCATGCATGACAGCAGCGACCACGTACATAGTTGTGCATATTAGAAAGCTGCAAACTCATCATTTAGCAACAACATTGGAAAGAAAAAAGCATATAATATTTGAGGATAAACAAAACAAATATACCAAAAATAGGGGTTGGATCTATGATCTAGGCACTTCAAATTCAAGTCCACAACTAAACAATTATTTAGGAAAACATACTGAAACAGGAAATTATAAATCAAGTTCATCTAGATACGTTGTTATGAGAACAAGAGTAAATTGTGAGCGATTTTTCATTGATGTGTAGATATTTGGGTAAACAGCATGGCCAGAATAGCAATATCCATATAGACCAATTGCTATTGGAAAATTGGTGACATTCAAGAGAGTGCCTTTATGGTGAATCCCAATTCCATCCACTATTCCAAGCCAAAATAAATAGATTACTACCAATAATGAAGCTATCACTCCACCGGCTGCATCACCAAATCAAATCAAATCATTAGGTGATTACCATATTAGAGGCATTAAATAGAATGTTATTAATTACTGTAAATAGACTAATATAATGTAGCAGAAATATAAGATAGAATGCTTAAATCTCGAAGCCAAACAGTAAGAAGAATAGAAGTGCAGTGATCATTGCAAACGACTGGTGGGAAGTAAGGCAGAATCCAGCAAAATCAAGGTGTGCATTTGGAAATAAACATGATAGATTGTCACTTTCAAGAATTATATATTCTACACAACAAGCCTGCACAATGCCCATGTGTTTATGTCAGATATATAATTTAGAGAAACACTTCCAATAACAATTTAGAGAAGACGAGTTTCCATGGCATACTCACATATAGTTCCACATACAAAATAATCTTGAAGATGGAATAGAAACAAAAGGGTTAGTCCCTAATCGGTAGTAACAAAATTTATAAGCTTATGGCTATGTACAGTCTAAATGTATCTGCCACACCTTTGAGTATACCCATTAGATGGTAATGTTTAAATTTGAGTTTTTTTTTTTGTTCTATCAGTGAATTATTTAGAAAAATAACTTACAGATACTACCACACGGCTTGCAGTCCCAAACGTAGCCTGGCCTATATCAGGATAGGTCTCAAGGCCTGGTGCACTTTCCAAATAGTGGCGTAGGAGGACACCTGTCTAACAGGACAGTAAAGCAAATGCAAACAGAACACCCAATCCTAGCCATTCTCCTTTGATAGCATATGGAGTTGACAGGATCCCAACACCACAAAGCACATTCATTCCTGTAAACTTCCATTAATGTCAGATCACAACTATAGCTAGCTATAACAGAGAAGATTCTCACCACATCTTATATATGACAGTAAATAGCATGAAAACATAATGGATCACAATTATTCTAGAAGCTTGTTCAATAATCTATGGACTGTGAAAATCTTATGTTCATCAATGAAAACCTATCAGAATGTTTCAAATTTTCCTATTCAACCATATTTATACCAAAATGAGAAGCCATCTGAAGTAAATAAATAAAAACTGATGAAAGTAGGGAAAGATATCATAGTAAAATGCCAAAGCTTTATTCATTCTCAGGAAATATCATGTACAAAGAGTGGAATCATCAATAGCATCACATAACATTATTAGCAGCATCAGTATATCATTGTAATAATCTCCGACTATTCCCACCCGACTACATATAACGCTCGGCGGTGGTTACACAACCAACCGACACGACGTTTCATAACAACATTACATTAACACTAATCTGAACATGTTTTGCCGAGAGTACATGACATTACATGACATTATTATTCTTTACTAACTATTGTTTTATTTGACAACTGCCGAGTATGACCGAGGCCGACTACGGCCGAGGCCAACTACGGCCGACAACAAGTAAACGACAACAAGTAAAATATCCGACTAACATCATCCCCCCCAAAAAGAAAGTCGTCTTCCAGACGACAGATACAACATGATAAGATTACTGAGAGGTAGGGGGAAGGGAGTGCGTCCCTGGATGCACCGATGACGTCGGAGTAGTGGAAGAATGCTCTGCTCTCAGGCGCCTCAGCTCCTCCATGCGTGTCTGGTTGCCGATCTACCGAGTCTCCCTCTCCCTGCGTAGCCTTCACCATCAGGAGCTGCCTCCATCGGGTTGGCTCTTGTCTTCGACTTGTGGCTTCCTGAATGGGCCGTACGGTATGAGGTTTTGTATTTATTTTATTTCTTTCCTTACTCTCCTTCGCCCTTGGCCGTATGCCTTGCTTCCTTTCCGTGTTTTGACATATTTTAATATTCTTCCCTTCACTTTTGCACCTTTTACTTTCCTCATTTAATTTCCCTTTTTGCCTTTTAATACTCCAGGTGTGTATTTTAATCTTCCATACTTTTCTTAATTTAATATTTCTTCTGATGGCCGACTTTTTTAATTTATTATTTAATTTATTGCCTTTTTTCCTGACTTCTCTTTGATTTCTTTTAATTCTCTCGTCTTTTTCTTTTTCTTCCCATACGCCTTGCTCTTTACTTACTCCGTCATTTTCTTTTATTTTCACAGCTTCTTTTTTATTTATTTTTATTTTTTTCAACTTTCGTTCTTTTTCTCTCTTCTTTTTCTCTCTCTTCTTTTCTTTTTAATTTTTTCCCCTTTTTCTCATCTTCTCTCTCCTCCCTTCTCTCTTCTTTTCTCTTTATTCCTCTGACTTCACTGTGTGTCGGGACTTTTAATTCTGACGTGTAATACCATTTACATGTGTGTGGTGGCTGTTTATAACATTCTTCCTCGCAACAGGTTCCTATATATTCTATATCAAACCATTTATCCAGTAAAGGGGCAGGACCAATACCTCGAAAACTTCCGTCGATGTATCTTCCGCCATACTGTTGATACCATGTAACATCGTCACCTTGTACTGTCGGCGGTCCCGCCAGGTTAGGAATTATTTTCCAGAGTCCATCCTGAGTTGCGATCTTCCTAACCCTTGGTATTTTTCTTCTTTCCCGACGCATTTGTTTCAGGAGATCGTCGGTATACCCATCCACCGTTGACACGAACGTATATTCTGTCCTCAACACCGTCTTTAAACAAGGGGCCTCCTTCTCGAAATAAGCATCCCATTGTTCATCAGTCCATTCTTCCTCGTCATCTTTTTGCAGTTCATCGTGTTCTTCTGCCTGGTTCTCCTTTTCTGCTTGGGCTTCCGCGTCCAATTCCTTGGCTATATATCCCCGTCTTATTCCTTCATAAGGGGCTACATAGTGCCAATGTCCCCCCATCCGACGCCACAATGCAGGGGTTCCGAATACTGCATTGGTCAAGTGTTTGTGTATTCGTGGTACTGCAATTCCTTCTAC